>CAEGAE010099680.1:0-19267 GCA_903067095.1 Girardinus metallicus
CTGGTCATTCAGTATATTCAGGTAGTCAGCTGACCTCATTCTTTGGGCACACAATGTTGCTAGATCCAATAGGAGGCTTGCACCAATTTGCTTAGTTAAATCCAGGTGGCGACTTTTATTTTGGCCAGGCAGTGTATATTTTTCTGACTCTTTGGCACAATAGCTGCAAATTCCAACAGGTGTTGACTTTATAAACAAGGTGGTGAAAGAGGAGGTAAATTTTCAATTATGTCATGTGTAACATAACTGTTGGCTCAGACTTTTCACCGAGTGGCTCCTGGTTTGCAATGTTGCACTTATTTAATATTAGAATATTATTGAGAAGTTCACTTATCTCAGTAACTTAACTTACTACGTCAACATGTCATATATAGAGTATTTAAATACAGACGAGCCTTTATTTCTATTAATTATGATGATTTTCTGCTTCTAGCTACACAAAAACACAATATTTAACATCAGAATATCACATCAGATCAATAAAAAAGCATTTTTATTATACTAATGTCAGCTTAATAAAAAGTATGTTTTATACCTGCTTAAAGGTTATTTTAAAGAGCTACCGTTAATGTTGCAAATGAGTTATTTCTAGCCTTTAGGAGACCAAAATGCTGCCTTGTCCCTGGATATTTGCACTCACAAGAAATTTCTGTTTCTGGTTGGTTTCAGGCTGGAGCTTGATTTATTCATTTATTTCTTTTTTTTTTTTGGCAGCTGAAACAGAATAAATTGTTATGAATTTTGACACTTCTTTCAAAGCCACAGCACAAAAGAATCCTGTCGTGTTGCATCGCAGGAACTGGTGTTAAAATTAGCTATGTAAGTCTTGCAACTATTGGGACAGAAAGGACTCTAATTTCAGAGAATTCCAGACTGATGATGCTCTAAACAGTCATTGGCTCGGAGCGGTCGTTGGCAGGTCAGAAACAAAAGAAAAAAAAGGCATATTTTTCGTTCCTTAAATGCATCAAACATGCATTTCTTTATGGCGTGTTGACATTTTGATTGGAGCTGGTTGCAAAAATCATTGCAATATTAGTGTTTGCTTAGGGTTTATTTCAGGTGCTGCATTAGAAGTCTGGACTTTGGTTGTCCTTCTTTACAGTTCCACATGATGACATTCAGGTAGGTTGATGGCGTCATAGTGATGGAGGAAAAGAGAGTAAAGAGAGAAAAATGTCATTGCACTTTTTATTTTAGCAGTCTCCCTTTACAGCTTTTTAAAATTACGATGCGATACCAATATTGCAGCTTTCAATATCGACTGATACTGATACCGATACTCGATGCAATATCAGCACGAATCGTACACAGATGTATTACTTATTTTGTAGTTTGGAAAGTTAGAAAAGGCTTGATCAAGTGATATTACCCAGAGAACAATAATCAACAACAATAGGTAGAAGAACAAGTTTATTATTAACCGATAAGTTAATAATACAAGCGGTGCTGGTTGAAAATGCTGGGGCGGACTAAAGTGCTACCATTGGCAAGCTTATATCGAAGATTTTAGATTTTGTCTGACATCCGACCAATATCCAATATTGATATCTGATCTGGACACTCCCAGCCATCTGTAATAATTCTGTGTTCCTGTAATGTTTCATAATGAATCATATCCCTAATTACGAGTGTTTTTAAAACATCCGTCTTCCCGTTTCTCATCTCGGAACTAACTTGCCAATTTTTTCTTGTCATGTGTTAAGTGGTCGTACGCTTAGAAAAACCATAACCCTCTATTTTTCCACAAAAGGCTCAGATTGTAGTAGGCACGAAATTAGCAGCGTGCCTCGTCTGTTGGTCGAGTTTGACTAAACGCTTACGTAAGCTTAAATAAACACACGCATGATGCATGAGCACACACAACCCGACAGATCAGCTTGTGGATTGGCTTCATCTGTCCAGCTTGGAGCAACGCTCCCGGCTGATGGCGCTCCGATCGCTCTGCGTATTTGTGTGTCTGTAAGTGTGTGTGCGTATGTGTGTTGGGAGCAGGTGATACTGTAGCACCTGTTCACTAGTATCACTAACCTCAGGGGGCGTTGGAGCACAAACACATGCTCTCAGACACATACATGGCCGAGTCAGTGGAGCTGAGTTGTTGGCAGAAAGGAAAAAAAAAAAAAAGCCCCATTTGGGATTTTCTCGCTTCACTGTGCAATCTCTTTCTCTCTGTAATGCATCCTAATATATCCTGGTGATACAGTAGTACAATCTGTGGTTTCAACACCATAAGTAATAACTGGGGCTGTTACGATACTTTCACCAAGTAAAGCAGTCCTGTAGTTAGATGATTTGGATTCTTCAGTCACAAATTAACTTCTGTGATACGTCTATGGCCTTTTGCTTTTGCTGTGGAATAAAAAAAAAAAAAATCTGTTTTTTCTTTAACAAATCGATTAGCTATGTAAAATATTTATGTCACATCAGCCCTTTTTAGTCCACATTAATCAAACTCTAGTTCATTTTCCTAGAAAGTTCAGTTTGTTTTGGGTGTGAATGTGTAATTGAACTCTGATGACTGAAACGACTAACTTTGGTCCGCCTAAAAACCTCGGTCTCTGTTCGGTTGACGGGAACTCTGGTGCAGTTTGAATGCACACGACGATGCAAGCAGACCGGAGACCGCTACGAAAGCAGGGAGCGAACTAAAACATGGCATTCTGGGTAAACACAAACCAAAACGAACACACTAGACTAGCACTAGCGAGAGAAATGGCTCCTGATCTTTCACCAAAGACAAAAGAGAAATTCTGCAGCCGCTAAAAACTGACACCACCCCATTTTTGCTTACATTTCATTAGGAAGGATGTTGGGCACAGCGTCTTCTTCAGGGTTTTTTTTTTATGTCTTTCCTTCTGTGGTTCTCGGTGCAGCGCCCCCCAGGGGAAGAGTTTTTTCAAAGCATTTTAATCGTTTGAAACAGCGCAGTGTGAAAGTGAATTGCAGGAGCTGGAAATGTAACAAATGCTGCAAGTTTGGTGCCCAATCGAACCGACGCAACCGGACCATCAGGTGTGAGAACACCCTCAGTGTCAGATGTAGGTGAAGATCCACAAATGAGATGCTAACTTCACCGTTGTTAGCCAAATACCCAGCTGTGTTTTCTTACAGGCCTTCTGTCACCATTTATTTTTAATATAAATCATCAAAAATGCTTCCATATGAGCGCTGAAGGCTCATGACATCCCAACAGACAGTCATCAAATCCCATTTTGGATTTGGAAATGATGGCAACTGTTCAAAAACCTCAAAGTTTGGTAGTGATCTAGATTATATATTTGCAAAATGCGCCGCCCCTTTTAGCAATCCTTAAAATCACTAACAGAAAATGCTAAATACAGTTTCAAATTTCACTTTCGTAATGATTTTGTCATAGCTTCGAAATAGTGTGATCATTTTGTTCCACAGTGACTAGTCCGACACCTTGACCTTGAGATTTCCTCCATTTCTAAAAGAAACGTGTGTCTCGCAGGAAAGGCAGAACCCCCACCCCCAAAAAAAACACACACATATCATTATTTTAGCTTCCTAAAATAAGCTAAAATTTCATAGCGTCTTAAGAGAAACAAAACTGCCTAAATTGGAAATCAGCAACAGAATTCTGATTGGTGCTTGTCTAAATTTTAATCTGACGTTCCTATTATGGGAAAATAGGGGGTGGGGAGGAATGCCGTTTTGGTGAAGTTAAAAACTAAATTAAACTAAAACAGAAAAAGAAACTTGAGCTGAGAAATAGATTACACCTGTGTATCAAATCACCATTATGTAATATTGGTCTTTAACATCTCGACAGCCCAGCACCATAGTAATGGTTGTTTTGACAGAACTCTACTCGCGATATGTGATCCTTACAGGCTATTCCCTTGGTGTGAGAGTGTGTGTGCGTGTGTGTCTGTCTGCATCACACCGTGGTGAAATCTGATTCCCCCTGCTGTCCTCTCCTCAACTTTGTGTGCCGGCTGCTCCCGTTGTGCTTCGTGCCGAAGCCCGGCGTACGTACGAAGTTACGCAGAGGGAGTGCTTTTCGCCTCAGAAATTGGAGGGGAGGAAAAATAAACGGAGGGATTGACTGAAAGCAAAGCGGAGAGTGACGGATTAGAAAGCCAGTGACAAACGAAAGAAAGACAGAGGCAAAGATGTGTTTGAAGGTGATAAATGGCATTGATAAAAAAGCCAACTAAAGGTCAGCTATACTTAGTTGCAGATGTGCGTACAACAACTCCGGCTCCCTTCGGAGATGTGCTTGTTCCTAATATAGTTTCCGCATGTAGGACTGCGTCCCAGGAGGCCGGCTTCTACATGATGGTCTAAGCTGCGCATGCTCACAACGGATGAAACCCAAACAGGAACCTGCACTGTTAAAACGACGCCTGTGTGTGTAGGGGTGTGTGTGGGTGTGTGTGTGCTGCACAGGGACTACACACGCCCTGCTAGGGATATTTATGTCACATGTGCTTAGAGATGGGTGTAGTGAACAGCTTTGTTAGAGCGGAGAGAAAATACGATGACTTGGCGCAGGAAAACCACGTTGGACTCTCGGTTAACTTACCTCGGCTGAACTTTTACAGGCTTTGTCTTTTTCACCAACACTGCAGCGACGCTTAAGCTAAAGGGCCACTTGTCATGTGACGATGTTAAAATCCAACTCTACCCTTTTTCTGCTGAAAAAGTACGAATGCTTCTTGCTAAATGATTATTTGATTAATGTCAAGAAGTCGCAGTCGTGGATGTTGAGCAACATTTCAGTCACGTTTCGCCACCGCAGAAAAACCCGCCAACTTGTAGGCCAACCTAAATTCGCTTAATGGAAATATTAGCAAAACTAGCCAAACGGATAAATAAATTCAATGCGAATTGACAGAGGAAAGATATTAAAACAGGTGAAAGTAGAGATGGGAGGCGATAGACAGAACAATCTCTGAGGAGAATAAAGGTGGACAGCCACAGTGTTTTCCCCCCATGTTGAGTCTGTGATCTACATTCAATCTGCACTCTGTGAATTATTGATTGGCCTTTAGCCAGCCGGTGTGTGTGGGTGTAGGGGTGTGTGTGTGTTTGTGCTAATATTCTATTGGTGAGCAGCACAGTTGGATTTTCCTTTTCTTTTTTTTTTTTCCCCCCCCTCACTTTATTCTTTTGATGTACAAGGAACGTCAGATGTGAAGGAGAGTCCGGGACCCGTACGGCTGGGTACGTTTATATCCCACATGCAAAGTCAAACATCCACACGCATTGAAACACCGACGACAAACAGCTTGGTTGTTGTTTTCATAGCGTAATGTGTAAATATTAAAAGCAGGACTTTAATAGTCATCCTGGAGAGTCTATCTTTAATTCAAAACCAACCATCTCCGCTTAAGATTTGCGTATTCTTAGCTTTCGCAAATTTGCGTTCTTTGTGTTTGGTCAGCGTTTCTTTAGAGCACCTGCACGACGTCTGCACCCATCTGACACAAAAAAACAAAAACATCATAAATAACAAAAGTCATTGTTTCTCTTGTGATCACCTGTTTCTCTAATTGTATCTCACCTTTTTGATAAATATACTAAACACATCTGGCATTTGGCCTCTGAGGGGATTGGTTGAATTCTGTTTTGTAACGCGCCATTTATTTTTTTTTTTCTTCACTTTTTCAACCGTTTTGTTAAAATCTGTACGTAGGTCTCAATCGTGTGCATTTCCATTCGTTGTGCAGTAACAATAGTTCCCCGGTGCTCTGTGTCATTTCGAAACCCTCCGTAAGTTCAAAGACGACTGGTGCTCTGCAATCTAATGTTGTTAACTGGAGTGGTTGTTTCACAGGAAGTAAGGGCTTTCCTCATTATCTGCCTTTTCAGCCACTTGTCCATATTATAGCGTCTTAACAACGGAAAAAAAAAAAATTGAGTTTGTGTTCATTCAGAGATATTCCGTGGCTGCTTCCTTATGCGTCGTTCTCTCCCAACAGGCAATCGGACACGATAATAATAATCACACGATAACTGATATCAAACATCAGTAAAGACGAGATGATACAAAATATCGGTTTAATAACTTATGTAGTCAATAAGGGGTTTTTCATCTCCGTTTCTGTCTTGTTCTTCATCCACAGCCGGCCCAAGGCAAATGCCAGCTTAGCAGCTGCTTAGGCCTCCAAGAGCACCAAGCTAGCATAGCATCTCTAAATATATATATGTAAAATAACACTGAATAATGCAAAATAAATTCTATTACACATGGATAAATGATGCATTTCTGTATTAATTTTGTAGCTGCTGCACAAATAATAGGTAAATTTCTTCCTGCTGTTGGCTGCTGCCCTGCACTGTTAGGAAAATACAAGATATCCAACTTGTTAGCTTGTTTACCGTAAATTCATTGTTTATCAGCTAGTGTTACTTTCAGGTAGTTAAAATATTATGGTACACTTAATGGGACAGTATGCAACTTTTATAAAAAAAAAATAATTTTTTAACATATTTGTTAAAACTCTCACCTTGTTGTGACAGTCTGGTTTGAGACGGACAATCTGTGAAAAGATCAAACTCCTCCACTTCCTTCCTGTGCTGCTATTGCTGTCTGAAGAAATGCACCGCTCTCTACTAAAAACAACCAATCAGAGCCAGGAGGCAGGCCTTAGCGCTGTCAATCAATCTCATGTACTCATATCTAAATGTGCTAAAGGTAGCAAAATAACTTTCCATTACAGGGTTACTGTTTATCCACCGTCATCGGTGGCCATGCTAGCTAGTAACTTGCCTTAGCATTCATGACAGGCAAGCAAAGAGCAAGTTGGAGAGAGGAGGGGCTCTGACTGGTTGATTCTAGTTAGCACTGGGAGCACTGGGACCAGTCATAAGTGTCTGTCTCGACAAAGTGATAGTTAAAATATTTCTTGTAAGGTTAAAATCGACGGCCTTTACAACACTGGTATGATGTGAGCCACTTACAAAATATGCTAATGAAAGCAGCTATGTTACACAGTAGCTTAGGATTAATAAAGCATCTGGTGTTGGCATGCTAGAATGGGGGGGAAAAAGTCTTGGACCGGCCCTGCTTTTCATCCGTTTGTTGTTTGCGTCTAGTTTTGCTAGCCGTGCAGAGAAATGCTTTTGCTTGGAATGAAGAATTTCAATGTTTATCAGAGGAAAGAAGGAACATCACTGTGTCTTTAAGTCCGCCACTAGAACTGAGTATAGAGTAATGCATATGCTGGGAATTATCTCCCTAATGATAATTATTAAAGTAATTATTTTTAATTGAACAGCAAGAGCACTTTATTTGAGTTCTAATAGATGGGAGGAATGCTGAGGTGTGCCTTTGAAAAGTGGGCAGTATTCCAGCAAAACTGGAATACTGCAGAAAAAAAAAAAAAGAAAGAAAAACTGATTCCCCTCATCTCTTCTTCTTTCCTTCACGTCATCTCTTCCCCGGCCCGTCTCTCCTCTTCCGCTCCTCTCGGCTCTCGTTCGTTTGGCTCCGTTTCCCCCTCGTCCTCTCCTCTTCTCCACTGCAGTGTGGAGAGCCGATCGGAGGCAAGAGAGGAGGGAAAAGAGAGCCGATATGCAGAGAGGGTGGCGAAGAACATGCAGGGAATAAAAAAAAAGAAAAAAAAAAGAAAAGAAAATCGGAACCTAAAAGGTGTTGTGACAGGCACCATGTGTGTGTTTTTGATCTGTGCTGGTTGCTTTCTCTTGCAGCCCAGGGCGCCTCTCCCCAGAAACAGAGCCAAGTGCAGGCATCTGTATGCGTTTATGTGTACGTGTGTGTGTGCGTGTGTTTTTGCTGTTTGTGTTTATGCATTTCTGTGAGTGAATTGTGTTCTGGTTTTGGGCGCATGAGCAGAAAGAACAAGTGTTCAGCAAAGCCAATTTAAAGCTAATTCTCGCTTTACCGTACATTCAAACTCTCAAATATATAAGAGTCTTAATGGAAACATGCGGCTACATTTCTTTGCTCCAGCTGCTAATGTTTTTCTGACGGAGCAATTTGAAGCGACGGACTACTGTCAGATTTTTATCTTTTTTCTTCTACGTTTGATTTGACTCCGTGCTACATGTTGTAAACCGACAGATAAAAGTTGCTCTCCCGCATGAACTTAACACTTTGACTTTTACTTCTCGGCATTTAACGATCAGATCTGGTTGCAGAGATGGAAACCCGAAGAGGTCCCGTACGATCTGCGATCGTAAACAAATCACAAAACCACATGCTGTTTGAGAAAGCTGGTAATTTACCTAAGAAAAACGAGTACAGACTGCAGACTGTACAGATTTTACAAGAACATGAAAGCAGGTCATTATTTAAAAACAAAAAATGAGCTTGAGTAGGTAGAAGACAGATTAAAAGACGGTACATCAGAAAACAAAAACAATTTACCTAAACTTTGTCAGAAATTTCATCCAAAGCACCATTTTATTACTGCCAGTGTTGCATCTTTTTTTTTTTTTTTTTTTCTTGTACATACAAAAAATTATTCTGACAATTCTTTGAGGAAACAGCATTTCTTCTTCATGTGCAGTCAGGCTTTTTCACCAGTCCAACACAGAGCCCGGTCCGGCCTCGCAGCCAGTCCGTCACTTCGTCGTGTCACTCGGCCGAGTTCTGGGATTGGTTCTGACGACTGTGGGAGGCAGGGCCCGGGCGCCGGGGGTCACCGCCGCCGTCAATCAGGCGACCCTGAGGCAAAGATGCCGAGGTGAAGGAGTGGATAACAGAGAGGGAGAGTGGCACGCTGCGGAGAAAGGCAGTAAGGAGATCTGACAGGGCTTTAATTAGGCCAAAGAGTAGTCAGGGCTCTCAGGTCTATAGCTTATAAAACGGCTAAAAACGACACGTATTTGTCAGTCTAGTCATTTGTTTAATGCTTTACTTGCACAGCTGTTCAACATAACGTCACAATTCAATTATGCTACTTAAAAGTTGACATATGAAACTTGCCTGACATTTTAACTAAAACTTGAACCTTTTCTGTTGGCCCCACAGGAAAAGTTTCAAGCTGTGTTGTTGTCTGTGATTTTCAGCACAGCAATCTCACAAAAACAGTTTTTATCATCATTTCCTGGGGTCAAAATATACCCCTCAAAGTGGAAAAAAAAATGTCAACAAACAAAGCTTTTATGCTACAGAACATTTATGCATAATTTCTTGTGCAAGTTTGGTATCTTGTACTGAGCTAACTTGGTAAAATCTCATTTAAAGATCTAAGAAACAAGCCGGGGTTTCATGCAGTCCAGTTTCCGTTTACTAACTGGGTAATATGTGATGTGTTACTTAGTAATTACTCACTACTTTATTGCTGCAAGTTTATGAACAGGTTACATGAAATCTGTACAGGAAGGGTTACATGGTACTTCCTGTTTAAAATCTCCAAAGTTAAAGCTTTTCTTTGTCAACTTAAATTTAATCGCGTTAATATGTGACTATTTATTTACAAGCCGTCGGTAATTTAGGGACTGTTAAAAAGTTATTTGATTGTAATAACCCTGTGAAATTAGGTTTAATTACATGGTAGTACTGTGCAACTTAATAGGTACTTACCTAGTAACAACATGGCAACACTTACCTGGTAATATGTGGCAACTTACTGAGTGAGCCTTTGGTAAATATTTGGTCATCTAGGCATTGTTAAACACTAATTTTATTGTAACTACCCCCCCAAAAAATTGTTTTAGTACACTGTACATACTTTGTAATTACATGGTAATATGCATTAACTTACTGCATAAGCCATTGGTAAATATTGTGTAATCTAAGCATTGTTAAACAGTAATCTGATTGTAATTAAACACTAAAACTAGCTTTCATTGCGTAGTAATACACTGGAACTTACTACATACTTACATGGTAATTACCTGGTAATCACATGGTAATTAGGAGACTGTAAAAGAAAGGGTTACCAAAGAAATCACTAAGTTCTCTCTAAAGCAAAGAGAAAACAGAAAAAGTAAACTGTGGTTCCAACGAGCCCCTGAAAGTGGTACTGGTACCAAAATTGCTAAAATCCTCCGTTCCTATGAATCCATTTTTTTTTATTAAGATGCCAGAAAAAGTGCCTGGAGTTTCCTCTCAAGCACAGAATAATAACAGTTTTACCCTTCCCCCACCCGTTCCTGTGCATTGCCAGTCAGCTTGCTGAGAGAAGACTCTTGTGCTTTTCCCTTCCTGTGACAGTCATAATGCGGAAACTAAGAGAGCTACAGGCTGACGTCTAAGTAGCCGTAAACGATAAACATTTAGCTTTCACGTAAGCTAAATATTTGTGAAAACTGATCACACTTTTGTGGTGCAGATTGTAGATCTTTGACCTCAAAAATCAGAACCTGCTAAAATACAGTCTTGCAACCCTTGACCTCTGAGTTGGTTTGCTCCAACTCACTCTGTATTACATCTGATTAACACAGAGATAAAACTCTCTTCGTCTCGACATGATGGTTTACAGTCACTGATAGAAAAAAATCTGGCTTGACCTTTTAAATCTTACACAAATCATCCTTCTCTTTTAGTCACAGTTAATCAGATAAGACACAGCAGAAAACCTTTCCTTCGCTACACCAATCAGTCTGAGGCTCCAAACACAGGCAGGTGTCTGTTTCTGTGGTAATGAGGCTCCCTGTAGAAAAACACGTCAGTTTGTTTTAAACACTTTAAATAGAGTTTTTTTATTTTTATTTTTTAAATGGCAAATAGCCAAGATAGCAAACCCTGACAAAACCTCTGAAACATTTCACTACAGAAAACGAATCGAAACTAGATTAGCTTTTATTCTTCTCAGCTACCAAGGTGGCTGACGCGCTGCAGGTCTCTATTAGTCGCTGGTTGAACCTTAAGCTTTTATCTTTAAGAAACCGAATAAGACAAAATCCTAAATTTTTGTCTATTTGATTGCCAGGTTTTTGGGAATTATCGTTTTGACGCTGAAACGCACCTCATATCCGACAAACCGTATTGATTTAGATACTTTCCCCCAGATTATTCTTAAGAAACGTGAAGTCGTTGAGTCTGACAGCTTCCTCTGTCACTGTAATTTAGATGATATTCTCCATCTGCATGTACATAACCTGTCTGAACGCACTAATTTGGATGTGAAAATGTATATAAAGAAAAATTTTTTCCAACCATGTCTTCACTAGAAGCTGACAAAAAAAAAAAAGAGAGAGAGAGAGGAAAGTTGGAGACATAATTAAAATTACATCCTTTAATCCTCTGGACACACTCATATACCCACAGTGAGCGAGCTTTTAATTAACTATTTGGTGACAAGGGATCGGTATTGGACTAATTATTTGAACCACACATCTCGGCGCTCGTCTCTTCCGGAGAGACGCGCAGGTGCTGCACAGTTTGAGCTCGCCCCGGTAATTGCTGGGTTTTGTGAGGAGATCAGTTTTGCTCTCAAATCCCCTTGAAGCCAATGTCAAAATCATGTGGGACAGAGAGCTAAAGTTAGGCCGCCTTTCAGCAGCAGACCTGAGCGCGGCGTTATTCGAATGCAGCGTTAAAGCGGCACAAGAATAACAGGCTTTTTTCTCCCTGTTAGAGCTAAGCGCCCTGCCTGGCTCTGTGAGCACAATACGTGGAGCAAGTTTTCTCAGTTACACGGTCATCGGAAACGCAGCCACTGTGTGAGCATCGTTAATCGTCCTTTCCGGATATTTTCCAGCAAGTTCCAATTTCCCTGGTAGAAACAAAGTAAATAGCGCGAGGACACTGGAACGCTGAAACAGATTTAATTTTGGTCTAGTAAATATCAAATATGTGTTTTATCAGCCTATGTGTTTAAGTTTGAGTGTGTGTGTTTTTTATCCCTCCATGTCTGACTGCGAATATAGATACATTTGTCCGTGTAGGTGTATGCAAGTAAGCAAGTATTAATCTCTGTGTGTATGTGGGGGCGTGTGTGTGTGTGTTAGCTGTAAGGTCCGACTCTAAATCACACATCTTGAGTGATTTAACGGGTTGATGAGTCACTAGAAAACGAGCACAGCCACTTTTTGTCTTTCAGTACAAAACCCTCCTGCCCCATCTAGCAAACACATTTTCACTCACAGGTTCTTTTTTTTTTTTGTTTGTTTGTTTGCTACCATTTTTCCATCCTCACAATGCTTAACAATATATACTGTACGCTTGTGCATACAACTCAGTGTGCACCTGCTTCAGACTATATCGGTGTGTGTTTACTAAGTAATGGCATAGTGCTCTACTCTGCAGAAATGATTCGGTGACTAATGTAGTAGCTGCTGATGTCATACGTTTGCCTCTCCTCGACGCTGTACTCTCTCATTTCCTGGACATTCATCATTTATCAGCCATTCACATTCGGCGCACGCGCGGCGCGCGCCCGCTCTCTATGCGGCAGCTCGAAGTTGCAGGCGGCACAACGCACAGGATATAGGCTATTGATATAACGTGGCAGGTTGCTTTTATTTAGAGAACTGTGAGTAATGAGGAGAAATGGAAGATGGGAAGCCGGGAGGGGAGGAGGAGAGAGAAAGGAGAGGGAAGAAGTAGGATAGATGTGTGTTTTAGGCCGCTCAGGAACTTGACTCAGAAGTTGTGAAATGGAATTTAGAAAAAGCAGCAGCGGCGTAGCGTACGGCGTGTGTGCGTGTGCGTGTGTGTCCTAGTTCTCATCTAGATTGTTGGGAGAAATTGGACACATTTAGAGCGGCAGACAAACACGCTTTAATGTGATTAAAGTCCCAATTCATCCATACAGAGCAGGGTTTCCCCCAGTGTATTATAAGCCTGGCGGGCCACCAGGCTGTACTTGTGCCCCCACCAGGCTTAGCTTGTTTATTTATTTAAGTTTTTTTTTTATGTTTGCATTTTTTAAGACTTTTTAGTTGGTGTCCTGATATTAATCTTCCAATCTTCCAATAACACATGATTATCAAGTGATATTTTCAAATTTCCTGGCAACTTTAAAACATTTTTAACTCAAAAACACGACGGGCTGTTGGATGAACGACTGCCCCAGCGCCCAACTACCGGGCTTAGCAAGATGTCTGGGGGAAACCTTGCAAAGCTGGGCGATAAATCGGTTTTTATTGATAAATCGAGATATAGTTTTGGCAAATTCAGTCCCAAAAGTAATTTATTAAATAACAAAAGAAAAAGCGTTCTTCTTCCAGTAACGCATTCCTTACGTTTCCACAGTTCAGAGTGACGTTAGTTAGAACCTCCATCATGTTTCACAAGCCCACTTTACCTCGGTGCTTGGACGTAGCAACAAACAGAAGCTTTTGAACATTGTGAAGCTTTTGAGCATTTTGTCAAAAACCTGGTCGATCAGGAAGTTTTTCTTTTTCGCCTGAAATTCTGCTGGAGTTTGAAGACGTGACTTTATTCTAACGTAACACCAACTAGTCGGAGAACTGTCTCTGCCTACGCGGTTGATCCGTTTCGTTTTAGCGGCGCGGCGTCACCAGTTGGCCTGCAGGCCGTAAACGTTCTGCCTCTGAAATATTCACGATGCCATTTAAAACAAACCACTTGGTATTTTCAGGCTGGAACCAACAGTTTAGCTGGTGGCTCAGTGATGCTCAAGGCTCTCGCTCTTTCTTTTTTGTTTTTCACACACCCGCACACACACTGCGCAGCATATGCACACATACTGCGGCTGCTTCAGCAGAACTAAAATGGAGATGGTACATGTAGTCCTGCGTGTGTGTGTGTTTGTGTGTGTGTGAGCCTCTCCTTGTCTGCTGACAGTAACCTACTTTTATGGAGCCCGCTCACTCAGAATGATAAAAATACTGCAACTCTCTTCTTCTTCTTCTTCTCCTTTTCCTCCTCACTACCTCTTCCACTCTACTTCCAGACTCTTTTTTTCCCTCTTTCTGCCATTTCCTATCTTTCCTTCTGCCATAATTTGACTTCTCTAACCATTTTCTCTTTGTTTGTTGTTCTGTTCATCTTTTCATCAGTCTGTCTTCATTGCTCCCTCATCATTCGCCTGTGTTTTGCTTTCCTCCTGCTCCTCCTCTCTTTTCTTTACGTTCTCCTCTTGCGCCCCCTCTCCCCCTCCGTTTTGTCGTCCTGGTGAGGAGGTGCTGATGCTGCAGCCATCTGCCGAGCCGAGTTAAGGACGCATGATGGCAGGAGGGGAAGGAAGGAAAGGGAGAAGCAGAAACGAACCAGAACCAGAGTTCCAGATTGATAGAGAAGAGGAGGAGAGAGGCCTTTTGCTCAGAGACGACAGGCTGGGATAAGACAGAGGGAGAATCGAGGAGCAAGGTGCAGATTGGTGACTCTCGGAGATGCTAGAGATGTTTTTTATTTCACTAGAAGTGCGGCAGATAGGCTTAAATTGTGAGTTGAAGAACATGAAAACATGAATAAAAGCAAATTCGATTCGACTTAAATTAGAACAATCTCCAGTTCAGCTTTTAATCAAACAGATTACATTAGAATTCCTACTGTTAAATTTAGCCTGAGCAAAATAAACAACTTCATCATTTAGTCTAGCTAAGAAAACGCATTTTGGCTTTTGTAAAACTCAAGCTGTGTCTTAAAGAATCTCTTTTCAGGGTACGGTAATAATACTGTCTGGGTTTAATCCGACTTTTGTTTGAACTGGAGAGGATCAGCTGAGCTCAGACTCCTTTTAAAACAGTGAAGTAGCCTTTTAGTTTTCTGCCGATGTGGAAATTTGAATCATATACCAACATTAGCACCATTAGCTAGCTAGCTAACAAGCTAGCTGAGTTGCATGCCTGTCTTCTCCCATTTTCACTAAATAATGTGCACCATAGCCAACCGACTCTCATTTTCTGAACGTGACAAAAGAAACACGACGTTAAACTCTCTTGCTAATGCCGCCCCTTGACGTAAAAATGCCCCGGGTGGAGAGCTGTTCTCTTCACATTAAAAGCTTTCACTGCTGCAGTCGGTAAGTGAAAGCCAAGTTAAGAAGAGACGAGCATTTACTCAGAGCGTCTCACGTGCTCCGGTTATGTTCTAAATGAATAAATCAGACGCATCCTCGGCTCTCGGTCTTTCCTCGAGTTGCATCAAGACTGATGCCGCGAGCGCGCCTGCGTTTTACTCCGTTTGTTTTTGTGAGCGAGGTCTGCGCGAATAATTTGTGTTAATATTAATGTGCGTGGATGTTGTTGTTGCCGTCGGTGTGGAGATGGTGAATGCGGTAGATTGGCTGGAGTGATTTGGGTTTGTCTACGCTATCTAAGAGCGCACGTCTGTGTGTCGCTCATAACCGCCTGGCACAGTTTACAGCAGGTATCCTGGTTAAAAAAAACAAAATGAAAAAGAACACCTTAAAAGGCATCGGTAAAACAAAAGGAGCTGAGATCAGTAGAAAATACCTTTTTTTTAAAAAAAAAAATCTCTATTTGAAGTCTAAATATAGCAGTTCATTGTGTAGAAGTATGGAGCAGAATAACGGAGAGGGGATAAAGCGGCTGAATTAGAACGAAGCAGCAAGAAAAATCTGGAGTGATTTTTAGTGGTGAGACAGAAAAAGAGAGAGAGAGACAGGAAGGCGGGAAGAGGAAACTAGAGGTACGGCTTGAAAGAAAAAGTGGAGAAACAGATCAAACATGAAGCTTGTAGATAAAACTGCATTTTGCAGCAGAAGCTGCATTATATGGGATAAAAATAAAACCTTCAAGTAAAGCAAAAAAAAAAAAAAAAAATGAAACGGCACAAGGTGAACAGAAGCACCGAAATAGACTTGGTAGAGTCTTGCCAGCTGATCATTGTTGTTGGCTATTGCCTAGCCTCTTGCAATTTTTAAGTGTTTTATTGATTTTAGTAATTATATCTGTGACTTTCTCAGCTAAATCTTTTATTGCAGAATATTCTTAATCTCCTAAACATGGATTCCGCTCAGGTCACGGGGATTTTTCTTGAAGTAGCTGTTTTGAGTGTCTGATTTTCTACGAAAGGCTCGACGCCGTCTCCAGCAGTGGTGGTTCTTATATGAATGCTGCCCTGGGCGAGGGCCCCCTCTGTTCCCCGGAATGAGACGGGGACATTTAGTCTGCTTGTTTTGTTTTTACTAAGGATATTTCCCAGAGGCTTCTCAGACTGAGACAGAATATCGATCCAAAGCATTTCAGGATATCAACATAAAAATGTGTAATATAATCAAACGGTTTTTACTGAAAACAGAAAAATTTTTAATATCTATAATTATTTGTGAGTAACTCACCTTTTCCCTCGTCACTCTGTGAACCTTGTTATTCCAGTCAGTATGTTCTAATCAGAGCCTAATTTCATGGCACTGTAGATGTTACAGCTTACCAAATGTACTGTCCAAGCGTTCCTTTTGTTCATTAGGATGTTACATATATTAGTATTACAGTTTGATATATTTTGCTGCTCCACTTTTTACTGGCTACTTGTTATGGCATCAAATAGCTAAATAATTTAGAGTTTCAGCGTCCGCTTCCTCATTCATATATTCATTAACTTGCTTGTTTTATTTTTTTAACGTAGAAGGGGGGAGGGAGGGGAAAGGAAAAAAGTGTATGACAAGAAACCTTTTTGTTACACTTCACATACAAGCAGACAATACAGCATATGTGGTTGTTTTCCATATTTTGCTACATGGTAGCATTATTTGTTAGATGTAGATGGTAGGAGAGAAATCATAACATATCCATATCCCTTTCTACAAAAAAAAAAAAAAATCTGTCTAAATTAGAGCTGTATCGATGCAGCTTTTGGACTTCGACACCGATATTGCAGTTTTGAGAGTTGACCGATGTCGATATCACGATGGATCATACACCCCTTCATTACTTATTTTGCGGTGTGGAATGCTAGAGAAGGATTGATAAAGTGATGTTACACAGACAGAGAACAACAGCCAACAGGAGAACAACTCAACCATTTATTATTAACCATCGGGTCTGTGTGTGGGGTATAAATTCTGGCATGGACTACCTGCCGGAGTGGACTGCTTCTATTGGTGTGGTCATATCTGAGATTGTCGATGCAAGCCGACAAAATCCGATACTTGCTGTTTGTCTGATGTGGGACCAGTTCCCGATATCAATATGGGATCTGGACACCCCCAGTTTAAATCTACAAAGGCATTTTTCTTTAATTTATACGCTCAATTTTTCGTCTTGAAATAGCTCCGATGATCTTTAGAAATACGAATGAGTCAGCAGATTCTCACCGAAGGAGGATTTTTAAGAAAATTCGACCGTGTTCGAACGCTGTCTCCTTCTGCTTTCCTAGTCATGGACGTTTGTGACGGCGATCAGAAGAAGGAAAAAAAATAAAAAGGGGAGAGAGAGTGAGAGAGAGTGCTTGCATCAGTCCCATAACGGATCTGACTCTTGCTGAGTTGAGTGCTACACAGTTTCATTTATTTGATAAAGCTTCATTTGGTGTGATTTAAAATCTCCCCTTCATCAGGCTCCCCTAAAGCACAGCCTCAGCACCACGCCAAAATGCCTCATCAGCTGAAAACATACACACAAACACGCACACACACACACGCATACACACACACCTTGCTTATGCACAAGCAAACTGATGCATGAGGACATTTTTCACAGGAACACTTAGGTGGAGGAATTTAAATCGCTGTAGGTGGCTTTGTGGTGGGTTTTTGTACGGGTGTGGACAGAGGAGGAATTTTAAACAGGCAAATAGTTGATGGCATCCATGAATAGATTTAGAGCAGACACTTTTGTAACTGCCGGACGACAGGAGCTTCAATATGTAAATAGATAATTGAGGCATTCCCGTCGAAGGCAACAAGTGTTCAGACAAACTAATCTACAGTGAGTGCGCAACAACAACACACAAAAAATCTCCATCTTTGGAATGGGAACGCTCCGTTTTCACTCTCATAACCTCAAAATAAACCTAGAAAAGTTGCTGCCTGCCCATCATAACACTGGATGCAACCAGGCTTAGGGTGACGTTGACACTCATCAGTCAGAAGCTTCTGCAATCACAGTTGTAACCTCGGACGCGTGCGGGAAGAACACAGCGTGCGGGAAAGCAGGAAGAACTCGTAAAAGGGGGAGTTGGGAAAAAAAAAATGGTGTTGTTGCTGTTCTAAAACCAGAGCAAAAACAACAAGTTTATGTCCTAAAGGAAGCGACGTGACGAAGTGAAAATGTTCTGACGCTAACAATAGAGCAGTCACGCAAGAGACAGACGGGAACAACCAGGCCGTTTCTCTGCAGTACCACTGTATTAAAAAAAAAAAAAAAAAAAAAGGTTTTATGTGGGTCTAGCCCTGTCACGAAAACACATTTTGCTGAACGATAAATAGTCCCTAAAGTTGTTGCTATAAATGATAATGTTGTTGTTTTGCCACCATTTTCCAGTTGTATGATAACATAAGATCACATTGTCAAAGGTCAATAAACTTTAAATTCTAATGAACATTTAACACTGGGACTAGAAGACATTTTAAATATCCAAAATAAGTAAACAAAACAGCAGAAACAACAAATGAAATGAATTATGAAATCTTCATAAAGAAATTGTCCTCAAAAAAAGAGGCTGGTTGACAACAACCGGATTGAAGGCCAGCTGTGACAGAAAGAGAGAAAAGAGAAAAACAATAAATCATGCAAATGGAAACAGCTGAGCTGATTTTAATTTACCATGCGGTTAATTGATTTGTTGTTTGTTGCGACTGGCCCATGTGGGTCTAAGTTAAGTGGATACTGTGGCGACATCACACCACTTGACTGTTTTTATTTTTTACAGGCCGCAGGTGTGAATAGTCTGCGTACACTGATATCAGTGATGTAGAGGCCCAGTTCTCTGCTGCTTTGTAATATTTGTAATTTTACAGGATCAACAAACCATTTAGTAATGAAACCTATGAGTCTCCCCAAGTGTCCAGATAACTATGCGCCAAAATTATTCAGTGATCAAGGATTTTTTATTTATTTTTTTTTAGAGTTGAGTAAAACCAGCACCCCTCCTGACCCCACAAGGGGCAAGGGTGTTAGAAAATGGATGGATGGATGGATGGAGGGATGGATGGATGGAGTTGAGTAAAAATAAGATAAAGGTTAGAAAAAGAGGTTTTGATGGATAAGTGGGGATAATCTTTTAATTAGTAAATTTTTTGCTGGGTACAAAAACCCCACGTCTCATCAAAGGACCAGCAGCACTTTTTTTTTTTTTTTTTTACTTCTTTACAATAAAAATGAGAAATCGATCAAAATTTACAAATCAACCCTGGAAGAAGTCTTGGTGAATGTCTGAAAATTATAAAAATTTTAATAAAAAAAAAAAGGCCTTTATTCAGATATATATATATATATATATATATATATA
>CAEGAE010099683.1:0-48786 GCA_903067095.1 Girardinus metallicus
TATATATATATAGTATATATACAATCATAGAAATACATAAAAAAGCAAACAAACAAATAGTTCAATTTCTTTTAAAATAATAAAATAAACATTTTCTTGCCTATCATGTGATACCATATAGCTATAGACCTTTTTTTGATCAACCAATTAGGGGTGGGTGATACAGACTTAGAATTTTATCGCGATATTTTGTGGTACTATTGTGGTAACAATAAAGATTATAATAAGAAAAACTATTTATTACTTTGTTAGGGAGCGATATGGCTATGACCGTATGATACAGCAACAATAGCAACACAAATATCGCTGTTGAGAAACATTTTTACGAAAATAATACAAAATTAGGTGTAGAAAGAACTGATAAAATATGGACTGAATCCAAAAATCCTGAGTAAAGTTTCATTAAATGTTGTTATGCTCCCAACCTCAGATTTAGAGGTAACCTATTATGCTTTCTTGAACAGGTTAGGATATGTCTAAAGGCGATACAAAACATGTCCATTACATTTCTTGTACAAAATCATTTTCGGATAATGAGATTTCAGTCTGCTCAGTTCTGAGCTCCTTTCAGAATGAGCTGTTTTAGAGCATCTTGTCACTTTAAATTCAAGCTCAATGTTTACACTCACACATGAAAATACCTGCAACCAGACGTGCAACTATGCAACTGTACATCTTTGAAAAGCAGAGGTAGAGCCTCCTGCACAACCAACAACGCTGTAGCAAGTGGTTTCTGGATGATAACAACAAAACACCTGTCTTTTCCAGCAGCCATTGTACAGCGAATGCAGCTGTAAAACCAGTCGCTTGGTAATGGCGCCATGCCCGTTGAATTGTGAGGTTTTTGAAACGTCTCAAAAAACACAAACTTTTTACCGAAAAACAGCTTTTTTGAAGCGTTTATGTTGCTTTTAGAAGCAGTAGGAACCCAAATGGGAGTCCAAAAAACGGTCAAAATGTGAACTTTGGGTCGCAGTTCAAATGTAATTTATTTATCCAGCAATTTACTCCCTGCTTCTTTCAAAAATATACTTTTTGCAGTATTAACTTTTTTTTTCTTTTTCCTCTCTGTATGACATCTCTCACCCTGAGCTTATGACATACTTCATTTTACGTACGAATCTCCTTGGAAAGCTTCCTCACTGCAGTCATTTCACTCAATGCTTCTTATCTTCTTTCGGTCTTTCCACTTTACTCCTCATTCTGGATCTTTCTCTCTCCCTTCTTTATGATTTATTTTTCTCTCTTTGGCAGACCCAACATCTGCCTCTCCTTGTCTCTTCCTCTCTCCATCACTTCATGTCATGTCTTTATCCTCCCTGTGTGATGGCTGCTCTCCAGGACGGTAACCGGGGGATGATTGGTCTCATGTAATCATCGTAGATCATCAGTGAGATTGATGGGGGTGCTAAGGTGGTCAGACTGGTTGTAATTACAAGGTTGCACTAAATATCAGTCATGCTGCACGGCTGAATGCACTTATATCAGCCTTTATGGGGCATGTGTTGCCATGGTATATGAATTCAAACCATGATTTAATGAAGAGGAAACAATGGAATCTGTACATATCCCAGGTTTAGCATTCTAAACTTGGGATATATGGGCTTCTCGTTGTAGCTTAAATTGAATTGCTCAACAAGAAAGTATTATATCCAATAGAAAAGACTGGAAACATTTTATTTTTTGTACGTTGCAAAACCTTACCATCATGTTTTTGAAAACCTAACCATATAATTTTTGCCTGATTTTAAACAGTTATTCATACTCCTTGAAATTTGTCTTTATTATTGTTATTAGCCTAATAATAATAATAACAATAATAATAATAACAATAACAATAATAAATGTATTAGTCTTTTAAACCCACTAGGTTAACCAAAATCTTACGATTGGTGAAATAGGGTAAAACATATAAGACACAAGGAATGTAACAAGATAAAAGAAGAAGAAATAGTAAAGTTAAAAAAAATAACAAAAATATGTATTAACAACCATGTTGAACTTATTTGTGTTGAGTGTTGATTTAAAGAGGGCCCAGGTCAAAGGTCAATCTTATTTCAGGCAGGGTTCACGTCTGAAAATGGTCCAAAATGTGGAAAAGTCAAAAGAGAGCGAGAAATACCTAGTGACCAGAAGAGGGCAGCACACACTTTATTGCTCATTTAAAATGCTTTGGGGCAAAATGACAGAATTAATGAAATCCAGAATGAGTAGATTAGAGTTCAAATCGGTTTTGCTGTCTTTAATTAGAAACCACTTCGAAGAATCTTTTACTTCCATTGTTCCTGCTTTCCTCTCATCACATCCTTTTTTTTCTCCTTTTTTCCACTGTACACCCATTAAGAAAATAATTAAATAATATAGCAGAGAAACATATGAATCCAGCAGTGGTGGAGAAAGTACTCAAAAAATGTACTTAAGTAAAAGTACAAATACACAGATAAAAATATACTCTAGTAAAAGTAGAAGTACCACAATAACATTTTTACTTAAGTAAAAGTAAAAAAAGTACTGGCTTTTAGAAATACTTAAGTATTAAAAGTAAAAGTACTTGCTGAATGCATTACCTAATCGCTAATATAATGTCATTAAGTGTACCTATTGTATTTAATTTTAATACATCAGTAATGAGCCATTTTAATGAACAGTGACGTAGTCAAGACCACCTAACCCGAGACCAAGTCAAGACCGAGACCAGCGCCCCGCGCTACATGACACAATAAAATTAAGTGTACCTATCAAAATTGCTTCTCAAATTGATCTGAAAGATCCACATTCCCATTAAACACCTAGATATTAAATACTTAGAGCTGAAATAAATTTGACCAGTATCACAATCAATTCAAACTCTTCTTCATTCTGCTTTGCTTCCATCTCTGTGCCACAATCCGCAGAGGTCTCCTGCCATCCCTAAAAAGATAACTCTCTGGGCGGCTGCCCATATTGCCCATGTAAGAAACCACAACTGTCTGCACTATTAAACATAGCAATTAAGGCAATGCAATAACGGTAAACAACGTTCAACTATAAACACTGCCAAGGCCCAACAAGGAAGAAGTAACCAAGCAGAAGGAGCACCGTGACTGTTCTCACCCTCCGACCCGCGGCAATGTCTGACACCATGACAGGTGACGAAAACAATCAGAGCAATGTGCATGCTCTGCGTTCTTATGTTCTTGCTTTAAATTAAATAAAATAATAATAGCTACTGCAGTGTACACAGAGCATCACAAGAGCAAAGAACGGCTCTCAGTGAGGCTTCAGTACTATAGGACTTAGTAAAGATCCGTCCAGAAGAATCGGACTGTTCCTGAATGTCACATCACTATACAGCAGACTTTTGGACACAGTGTTGTCCCATATATGCGACATCTCAGTCAACACCTCCGCACAATAATTCAGCGTATGAGTGACAAATTTTTTTCATCGCAGCTAGCTTTGCTAACATCACGTCCACAGAGCTTACCTTCCTTTAAGCTTCCTTTCCAAGTGACGCTAAAAGTTGGACGAAGTCCCCATCGTCTGTGAAAGCGAATCGCTGCTGATTTTACATGTCGCCATATCTTATGATTTGTGTAGCGGGATTCTATCACTGACATAGACAGACATCTTCTCCCGCTCAGAGGAAACCACTGCGCATGTCTTGGAGCTCCGCGTGCAAATGAAAGGGGGAGGCGATGGGTAACAACAGACACACGTAATTAGTAAGTCACGTTATTGCTTGGATTTTACGGCGCCACGTTAAGTCCCTGAACTTCACATTCTAACGGCTAAATAAAAGCGCAGTGTGACTTGGATGTAACGAGTAACGTGACGGTTTTGTAGAAATGTAGTAAAGTAGGAAGTACAGATACTTACTGTAAAATGTAGTGGAGTAAAAGTCGAAAGTATCCATTATTAAATCTACTTAAGTAAAGTACAGATACACGAAAATTGTATTTAAGTACAGTAACAAAGTACTTGTACTTCGTTACTTCCCACCACTGGAATCCAGTGTCAATATGTTAAAAAAATGTACATCCCTCCAGTACTTTATTATGTCTGTATTTATTCTAAATCATTGCTATAAAGTTAAAGGAAATATTTAAAGGCCATAAAACAGTTAAAGGTAAATTTTACAAAGTACTTTAGCAGAACCTTAGAGAATGTGGGCGTTTTTATGTTACAGGGCATACAGCTGGAGATTTTAGCAGAGCTTGTGATTACATCGACTCAGGAAGTGGAGCGTTAGCTACAGGAAATGAGCTTTTGATATGCGGCATAGACACTGTCCAGTTTGCCCATCGTTATGTTTCGCTTCAGAGAGGAAAAGAAATGGAAGATATTGGTTACAACTTTCAGCTTTTCTTAAAAATTACTTTTGCGCCCTCCATCTCAGACTGAATGAGCAAAAGATTTCTAATATTAGATAAAATGTGCTCAAAAATGTCTTTAGATTTGTGATCAAATAACACAAGAAAGAGTTTAGAAGCTAACAGATGTAAAGTTTTTGCAAACAAAAGACGCATGGGCAATGATCAGAATATGTCACTTCAGGAAGATTTTAGTAAACAAGCAGATTAACATTTTAGTGCCATCTCTCTCTGAGCATTCAGGCACTTTTCACTCTCAACTTGATGAAGAGGTCAAACCTTTTTCTGTCCACCAGGAGGCATTAGAGCGTAAATGTTATTTCAGACCAGGCACAGTTTCTTCCTCTGCTGCCACCACAGATTGTGCGTATATATTATGTTTGGTAAATGGCAAACGCAGGTGGAGTTCCTGTCTTTGTGTGGGACATGTCTTTAATAACGTGACTGATTTCAGATCCAAAGGTATTTCTTGTTCTGTACTGAGAGATTTCTGTACGTTCATGTGCAGAAAAAGATGCTGCAAACCTTTGTTTTGGACAGAACAGACAAGGCGAGATGCAAAATCTCATCCACAGTAGCTAATAACTGTTGATTTAAGATCTATTTTTCAATCCAAGTATTTGTTTGTGGAGAATACCAGCTGTTTTTGTCATTTCCAGAACATTTGAAAGGGGGGATCACATAGGAAACTCTTGGTGTGGCCCACAAAAACTGGATTGTCGTCATGTATAGTGGCGGTTATCCTCAGTTTCCTCAGAATATTTGTTTTCATTTCTGATCGGACACGTAAATATTACATTTCCCAAATGAAAATAATCCCAACATTGAGGAATTGGTGATTACGAAAAGCATTGATTTTTGGTGTGAAACAATTGTTGAATACATAGAGGGAGCACGTTATTCTAACTGTCAAGTCTGGTGGAGGATCTGTGATGCTGTGGGCTTGTTTCTTTCATCTCTGAATGCATTCAGAGACTTTGAAATCGATAAATTATGAGGAGATTTTTCATAAATATCTGCTGGAGTTTATTGGAGAATAAGATCTGGGTCAGGTTGGGGCAGTGTAGAGAGGTACGGTCCAACTTGTGATCACTCACAGGAGAATAGAATTGGGAAAAGGTGGTTGAACCAAGTATTGGCATCAATATTGCCAATGATGATTTTTATTTTTTTTTTTTTAAAGCAGTATTGTGTAAAACCAATTTTTTTATCTTTACCATTCAGCTGTTCAGAACGCCTGGGTGGACCTAGCCCCGCCTTCAAGGTGCAGCTCCTCCTCAGAACTGCTGCTTCCAGGCTTTGGAGCTTCCGCCATGTAGCCTTCCGTGTAATTTTCCATGTTTCTTGTCTTCCATCTCTTGTCATCATGTGATCAATAGTAAATGGGGATCCACAGTTCCACAGTTCGGCTCCCTTCACTTTCAGTGAGTTTGTAGCTGTTTTACTGTCTGAAATTACATATTCTATGACAAACTTCATCAAAACCTTTATTTCTCACAGTGAATGGGATGAATGCTGCACCGCCCGCTGATTGCCACTTGTGCGTTTGAAGAGGGCGCAATATAAAAGCATCCTCACTGAGAGCATCAGTGACACATTTTCCCCGATTCGAACCGATAAATCTGCCAAACACACCCGGCTGAGGCTCTCCCTGCAGCTCCCGCCTCCAGGAAATAACTCGATGATCGAGTCGTTGAATGTAACACCAGGCTGAAGGGTCAAACTGTTTCACATTTGCTCCAGTTGTATTATTTCTGAAGCGAACCTTTGACGGTCCTCATGTTTTTCGAGGGACTTCAGAGAATCTGAGGAGACGAATCGATGGAGAAATACGGTCTCCTCCTTCCTTCTTTCCACTCCTTCTAGGGATTACAGTGTGGCTGCTCTCCCTGGCTTCACTATCCACTGAGGGATGGAGTTTTGGGAGCCCTCGGCACACTCAGAGTCAGGGTTATGTGTGTGCAATAAAAAAAAAAGAAAAAATTCCTGTAGTGTAAGTGTGTGTGAGACTGAGATAATTTGTGTGTGTTTAGATGGAGTTTTCTTGCATATTTGTGTGTGTGTGTGCATGAGAGAGAAAGTGTGTATGTTCATCCTCCGGGCAGCTAAAGTGTTTACAAGGAGGATGAGATAATGAAGATGCAGGGAGTTGGCTGCAGCTTATAGGGAGCGGGAGCGGGGGGAATTATGAGGGGCTCCCAGCGGGAGAGGAAACTATGATGGGAAATAAAATTCCAAAATAGAATCGAATAAAAGAAACGATGCCGTTTTTAAAGCTCAGAGTGGGACAGTGAGTTAGGAAAATGGGGGGGAAGGGGGAAGAAGAGACGAAAACCAGAAGCAGTTAAACTGAGCGGATAATAAAACTAATAAAGTGGCGTGAAGTGAGAAGAAAGTAAAAACCACTTAATAATAAATGATGAAAATGTGTTGTTATGTGCAAGAGAAAACAAATAAAAAACAGATTCGTTTCATACAGATGAGCCAAGCAAAACTGAAACGAAGTCTGCTTTGTACCAGTGTGACAAACTCCAACCCCATGCAGCGCTGGTCTGTTCCCCTGCAGCGCATTCGTTTATCAGCTGAGGTCACTGGTGAATCGACTCCAACCAGAACAGAGTAAACAGACTCATGATTCAAACAAACCTCCTTTTATAGGTTTGTTTGAATCTATAAAAGGAGGTCCTGTCCGCCAGCGGCGCAGCCGTCGCTTTATGTGTATGTTGTTTGTTTTCGGTTACTTTTGAAAGCGTCTTGAGTTCCTACCAAATTGAAATTCAACGGCTCCGTTTTGGAACTTTATTATTGTTGAGGTTCATATTTGTTCCTTAGGTTGATTTTACGCAGTTTCCTCTCCTGCCATCTGTTCTTTAAATGAAGCTTAAAATGCGTCCAAACATAAAAAAATAAGCGAGTCATTAGGTGCACTGCAAAAAATACAGAATCTTACTAAATTCTTTTAAGTCAATAATTACTTAATATTGATGAAAACTTTCTAGTTCCACTGGAAGGTTGTTCCACTCATAACAAGACATTTCTCCAATATTATGAGTGAAATAATCTACTGCTAATCATCATTTTCATCAATAGTGACTTAAAAGAAGCTCCTATTTCTTTCAAGCTAGTTTTGTTTTATTTCAAGTGTACTGAGATACATGCACTATAAACCAGACCAAAAATAATTGGTAAGATTTTGTGTTTTTGCAGTGTTGCAGTATTTTATATTTTTTTCCCCATAAATACATAACGTCAATGAGTGCACCTGAAAAGCGAGACATAGGTTGCTGTAATTATTTAGAAAATTAGCTGGATGGCCCTCTTGCTGCCATCATGTCAAGCAGTGAATCATTCTTCAGTGCAGATTAGCTCCAGTTCTGTCAAACTGCATGCAGCTCATCTACAATTGTAAAATTTCATGTCTTGACCCACATTCTCAAATAAATGTAGGTCTGGACGTTGCCCGACACATGACTGCACTTTGATCTTGTAGCTCTGGCTGTATTTTTAGGGTCGTTTTCTTGCTGGAAGTTTTTTCTTCTCCCTGTGTTACCAAGTATTTAGCCTCATCCGTCTCCCCACCAACATTGCTCGGTAATAATTAATTTGCCCTGGGTGATTTAGAAGCATAGAAAGTGTTGAATCAATCTGAAATAGTCTGTCATAGGAGCAGAAGTTCTCCAGGGAATTCCTCCAATGGGTAATTTTGCCTCGATTTAAGGTGGATTTGAAATTGCGAGCACATGCTAACTTTAGCAGTGTTAGCCAGTCAGAATTTTCCGCGGGCTTGTAAATGAATCCTATCTTGTCTGACATCTTCTCCCTTTTGTTCTTTATCCAAATATATATAATATTGTGACAGCAAAGGTTTTAGACTGGTAGAGGCTTCTTTAATATTATTTATTCGTCAGGGAGCCTACACAAGTAGTTTTTAACAGAAAAATCTGTCAACATAACAAGCTAACAGCTTGTTAGCTAACAAGACTTTAAGTGTCCTCAACACATACATATATATATATAACAGAGGAGCGATTCTGACTTTTAACTTAATATTCGGGGACTTTTAACAATAGCTTAGACTTTTTTTTTATCAGACATAACAGAAACTAGATGATGCTTTGTGATACAGACTTCACTTTGATGAGAAACAATGTCATTTTAATGATAGTGCAGATCCTTGTGCACCGTGATGTTGTTACACCCTGACTGGTAATTTGTGGAGTAAAATAAAGAGAAAAGATGAAATTCATCACACTTAGAAAATTGGGTCTCAGAAATGTCTTTACTTTTAATTCAAAACTCAGAGTGTAAGAGCCTGTTGCCAGAACACATCACACAACAATGAAGCAACAATTCACCTTAATAGGAATCAGCACAGACCGACTGGTAACACTGTTCGTTAAGGATATTTTAGTTTCTGTTTGATCATTTTTTAAGTGTGCAATCTATAAATCAGTAAGACCAAATGTATTCAAATCAGACTAAAATCACAGTCCGTATTTGGACAGAATCTGGAAAGTCGAGACAAGTACAAATGTAGAACTTAGCAAAATAACTCCACGATTCAATCACAGCTACTGTCCTATTTTAAGAGAGGCAGAGCTCCTTGAACCATGACCTGGATTAAAGAATGGATAAAGTCTCTCAGTGAAGCTGCAGTCATTGAAAGAAAAGATGAGTTCTGCGATGTCGACATCGTAAAATGAGACTAAACCCTCGTCATAGTCTACAAACAGCCCGATTCTCTGAGGACGGTGGGTCAGACTGAGAGGGATTTCGTGGCTGGCCCGTGCTTTGTACTCATTCTCCTTCCTTAGACTCAGTATCCAGTGGCCGCTCTCCTGACTGTTTGTGATTTTTTTCTTCCTATTGATAGACTCGTAGACCACTCCTAAATCGTATTTCATCATGTCCATCACCTGAACCTCAAAGTAGAACCTCCCGAAACCGAAATTCTGTTGTGCCACGACTCCCCCTCCTGGATTAAACCTCTTTGGCAAATCCGGAACAGATTTCTTAAAATCACCCAGACGGACTTGTTTGCTGTCGTCAGCTATGATGAGCCATGGATCTGCTGTTTGTGGATCCAGAGTTAAATTTACTTTGAACTTCTGCACCCTCTTCAGCTCTGCCTCCTTCAGCTTACCCTTTTCTTTCTTGAAGGTAGCCTGCAACTGATCCACAGCTTCCACCACTGATTTCCTTACCATCTCTTCATATAGAGGGATTTGAACACTGACATCTGACCAGTCCTTCATGGCTGGGATGTTATTGATGGATGAAAAACTTCTCAAAACATTAGCGTGATCATCAGATGATGAGAGCTCTTGCACATCGGCGCTACTCTGCATCAGTACCTTTACTTCCTGCCCCAGCTTTGCGATAAGTCTTTCAGTTAGCCTCTCTGCCGTGACTTGCCTTATTTCTATATTCCTGAGAAGTTCATCTGAACCATTTTCAAGGATTCGTTTCAGATCTGTGAAGACCTGAAGACCGACTGCCGCCTTACCGTCTGCAGCTTCTTGGTTCAACCTTGATGTGTGCCTGAGATCCTGCATCTTTTCTCGTCTCTCTTGAATCATCCGGTTTAACGTTTCCTCTGTCCCTCTTAGCACAGATCTCTTTTGTCCAGCCTCTTCACTCAGAGGAAGGTAGTCATGCTCCTTGTGATCTAGGAGGGTGCAGAGCATGCAGGTGAATGTCTGGTCTGTCCTGCAGAACAGCTCCAGCGGTTTGTTGTGGTATGAGCACATCCTGGCCTCTAGGTTCTCCACAGGGTCGAGCAGCTGGTGCTTCTTCAGGCCTCTAGTCATCAAGTGAGGCTTCAGGTGTGTTTCACAGTAAGATGCAAGACACACCAAGCAGGACTTGACTGCCTTCAGTTTCAGTCCCGTGCATTCGTCGCAAGATATTTCTCCTAATGTGGCAGCCCTTTGTTGCGACTGAGTGCTGTTGAAATTGTTTTCATCAAAGGCAAGAGTGAGACCAGTAGTGGTATTGGTGGAAGCCAAGCTTATGTTGCTGTTGCTACTGTTGCTTGTCCCAGTGTTGCTACTAGAGGTGTTGCTCTCGATGAGGCTGGTAGATCTGCTGAGGGTGCTGCTAAGTTCACTGTGAAAATTGCTCTCTCTGTTGGTGTTGATGTAGAGTTTTCTGGGTTTAGGTGTTGGAATGCTGACGTTGCTACTGTTGTCACTCCAAGTGTTCCTTCTGGAGAAGCCGCTGATATTGCCATTGGATCTGCTGAGGATGTTGTTAAGTTTGCTGTGGAAATTGCTTTCACCAATGCTGTTGCGACTGTCGTGCGCCCAAGTGTCGCTCGTATAAGGGCTGCTGTTGGTCTCGCTTTTGTTGATGCTGCAGGGCTCTTTTGCTTTGGACTTTTTGAGGCAGTTTGCCATCTTAGAAAGGAATTGATTGGGCTGAAGCTGAGGACGTTCATCAAATTCCTCTTCGCATATCGGACACTGATAGTGGACACTATGATCCCATTTTCTTAGGACGCACGTTTTGCACAAGTTGTCGCCACAAGGCAGCGTGACAGGAAAAGTAAAGATGTTCTTGCAAATTTGGCACCGAAGCTGGTCCTCAGGGAGCAGACCACTGGCGGCCATGTTGGCTCACTGGCAACAAATCAGAGGGACATGTGCTTAATGAACTATTTGTCTAACATATATTAACCATAAAATAATTTAGTCTTTTTTTTCTTTTTTTCCCTGATTTAAAAAATGAAAACTAGCTAACTAAGTACAAGATATCACACAACAGCACATCAGGATGCAGTAGCAATGCAGGAACAATAAACGGACAGAATGAAGGACTTGCTATAATTCCCAGTTCTAAATGGGAACCTTGGACAGCCACTATATTGGACCTTAAAATCCATTATATGTTATAGTTTAACAATGTTCAACATTGTTAAACAGCTTTTTTAGCACTTCTTGCTGATCATTAAATATTTCACGTGTACAAAGGCCAGAATGTGTGGCTGTACCGTGTTTGTAGCCACTCATCGCAGAGAAATACATTGCCATTTGGTTGTATTGCTAACAGTAGCTATTGAACAAATCAATTAGCAATCCCAGGAAAATGGAATATAACATTAGAACCTTTCCTGTTTCATTCTTGGCATTCCGAGAATCTCTTTCATTTTAAAAACTTCTGATGAAGCAAATGCCACTGTAGTAGCACCTCTAGTTGTTAGCTTGTTTCAGCTCTATATCGCAGTTAATTTGGTAATTGATTTGTTATATCTATGCAAATAAAGGCAGCCCATGTAACACTGTTGCTACTTCTACCACAGGGTACGGCGGCCAGAATTTGGAGAACAGTACAGCGATAGTCTGAAACACTATTGCTTTGCTTTTGTTATAAGGTTAATATTTTTGTATTGAATTCAACAGGATTGAGTTACATCTCAATATACAGCTCTGGAAAAAATTAAGAGACCGCTTAAAATGATCCATTTTACTTTTTATGTTTGAGTAAAATGAACTTTGTTCTTTTACGCTATGAACTACTGACAACACATCTCCGAAATTCCAAGCAAAAATTTAGTGTTTATTTGCAGAAAATGAGAAATGGTCAAAACAACGAAAAAGATGCAGCGCTCTCAGACCTCAAATAATGCAAAGAAAACAAGTTGATAGTCATTTAGAAGCAACAATATTGATGTTTAACTCAGGAAGAGTTCAGAAGTCAAAACCAAGAGGTTTTCTATGGGATTCAGTGCAGTGGGTCTTCATTTTTTCCAGAGCTGTATTTCTCGTTTGCTTTGACATCGGAATACCAAATAATCCAGTAGCGCACTAAAAAGATATCAGGTTTTATGTGTGTGAGAGACTCACCTGTGTGCTGCAGAGGGAACCTTTAATGATTCTTCAATGAGTTTTTGTGTCTTTCTGACCGTGAGGACCACAGCTTTCCTTCTTATTTTTCTTCACAGTAAGCACTGTGGTGTAAAGTTCAATCCTGATAGCCAATAAAAAGTCACCTGCTCTGCTGCGATTTCCTTATTGTTTTATCGTGCCGGTCCCGGCCATGTTGCTGTCCACACACTGTTACACAAAGTTAGCCATTACGTGCTGCCAGTGTTTACTACTTCAAAGTAGTTTGCTGAAACCTATAACTGTACCGTTGTCCCATGATGGATAATAAAAAAAAATTACAGCCTTCAATAAAAAAAAAACAAGCAAAAAAACATGGTTGTGTTGTCTTTTCAGTCTGGTCAGAAGTGTAAATATCTGCCCTCTTTGGGTCAGAAAGACAAACAAATAGGCAAACAGGAAGGCAGCATTGCCGGAGAAACGGTCATAAAACTGAAACAGACCAATCAGGATGGAGCAAGCATGAACTGGTAACGTAGTGTCGCCTAGGGAGCGATATCTGCAGAAACCATTGTTCTGTGAGGTCCTTCATTGGGGGGCTCCCGGTGATGGTGAACTCATCCCAGTACAGCCCTAAATAATTTCAGTTTTAATTCCAGTTTTATGTCAATTCAGCTACATGCGCACACAGAAGGACTTTAACAACATGTGTGCTGCTGAGTGAGGAATTTACAACCAAAGCTTTCTGTGAAATATTCCAGGACTTACATTTACTGAGCGATCACTGTCCTCGGATGTTTGGGTGTCATTTATGTTTGTGTTCTATTATTGCTCAACTGGTCTTGCCTTATGTGTTCGTTCCTTCGGATTTAGTTTATTCTTTTAGAAAATCTGTTCTTTTGGATTTTGTTCTCTTTGATTCATATTATTTTTTTCCCCGCTTGGTTTGTAATTCCTTTGAGTCATAGTTCAGTCTTTCTGTGTTTACTTTGTATTTTGCAACCAGTCTTTTGTCCATAATCAAACCCTTGTATTTAATATCCTGTATTTTTATTGTTCTTCATGGGCACAAATTGCAACCATAAATATTTGTAGTTGTAAATCTGAATATGTAGTCGAGTTGAGCTTTGTAACCTTGTGAAATAAATATTTATTTAGATGAAAATATTAACTTTTTTTGTTTTTTACTTCTTTGCAGACACATAGAAAAAAAAAACGTGTGATACACCGCACTCATGGTCCTTTGCTTATGTGTCAGTTTCAGCCTACAATTACAAATTTTAACCAGGATTTTCTCGCTTTCATCCGATTGGTCGATGTCGTGTGAGTCACAAATTTGGCGCTAGCTAGGACATGTTAGCAGCTAGTTAGCGGTAGCCTCAACCGCCTCAAGTCTCAACACGACTGAAATGTTTGCAAAGAGAAAGATGAACTACTTAAAATACATAATATTAAATAGACCTTACTCCACAAAGTTTAAGACCTGTGATTCAAATATTTAAGGCCAACTTGCATTTTCTTTTTTAATGAGGTCTTTGTTTTAGATGATTTAAGACTTTTCAAGACTCTTTAGGGATGCACAGGCACCGTGCTCCAAATTAAGCTATATGAATTTTACAGCTAAAGAAATCACAGCAGAAATCTAATAAAACTGAAAATAAATAAATAAAATAAATTCTTCCTTTGTGCTATTTATTCACAAAGTGATCTAAGATGCCTGATGTTAGCGTGAGAAACCTCAGCAGAGTTAACAAGTGTAATGCATTTAGCTGAACTGCCGACACGTTCTCTTTGTAGCATTTTCTTTCAGTTTTATGCATAATTAATGTGGATGAAAGATTAAGGAAAATACTTGCCAGGAGAAGGTCATTTTCCTGATGATAAAGAGGTTTTGATGTCTTTTTTTATATATATATATATTCGCAATAGTCAGTACACAAAACCTTCCTGCTAAGTCACTGGAAGCTCATTTTGCAGTGAGTATAAATAATTTAGATGCTTTTTTAGTGGGCAGTGATTATTTGTTTTTTCCCCACTTGTAATTCCTCTGGTAGTTTGGCCTTCACAGGTTTTGTGTCACACTGAGCTTTATTTGTGGTTGTGTGAAGCCTCTGCTAGTCTTGTGATTGTGCTGACTGCAGGGTTAGCTCCTGATAAAAGTAACACACCGAGCTTATAATTACACTGTCATGTATAGCATACTGGTTTCCTAAGACGCCCCTATCCTCTCTTTCTTTTTTTAGGAAGTTCTGTAAGGTATTTTGTATTTAAGCGTAGATTTGTGTCTCATCATGGCGTTTCAGAGTCTCTAAAAGGGATCAGAGCCAATTTCACAGTTTAAGGATTTGTTTCATCCCTCACCCAACTCATTTTTAAACCAATGGAAACCTCCACCAAGGCAGAAAATAGTTCTCCGACTTGTGGTAACGTTTATCTGCGAGAAACCGCTACGCTTACACACAAGGACAGATGTGATCATTTTCCTCTATTCCCATCAGCTTAGTCATTTTCCGGACCAAGACAAAAGCTCAGTTGGGGCTCAACAATTCCCTTCTTTGTTGTTATTTTGCAGCCCTGATTTTTCTGAGCCTGCTTGTAGTTTACTATTGGTTTTACTAGTAGTATGTGTCAGTTGTGGTTCAAACTCTATTTTAAACATGTGTTTCATGGGGTTTAATTGATTTGCAGCTGTGCATTTTTTCAAATTCTTGAAGTATTATCAAGTGACAGATGCAGAGAAATAAAGGGAATTTATTGGTTTTGTTGGCTATTAATTGTATTCTTAGATGCTAAGGCAAGCGGATGCTTTGTTACCATAGCTACTGGGACAGACACATGGCTACCTTACCAGGTAGCTAAGATAGTTTGTTATCTCAGCTAACTGGTAGCTAAGATAGCTAGATAGATAGATAAGTGAGCTAAGATAAACTGAGATCTTGTGTGATTTTAGTAAGCTAAAATAACTAACTGCCCTACCATTTAGGATAGTTAGCTATCCCAGCTAACTGGTAGGATAATTAGATAACTAGCTAACTAGCTAGCTAGCCAACTGGTTTAGCTATTTAGTGTGACATCAAACCCAGTCCCAAGTTCTGACTTCGTAGGTAACTGCAATGCAGCGTTGAACACATAAAGGGTTAATCCACCTAATTTTTAACTATCTTGAGGATATTTAATCTGCACTGGTACAAAAACTTCAATATCTAGACTCTTCAAACCTGAACTAAATTGCTCTACACTCGTAGTAGAACATTTGAGGCCAAATATTTGCGAGTCGCTCTTCAGCCCTGTCCTGAATGGCTGAAGCTTCAATCCTAGTCTTACACAAATACACACAAACAAAAATTTATAGCACAATAGCACTTATTTTACATTAGCAGCACATTTTAGTAGAGAAGTCCTGAGACAACATGAACATTTGAACTCTGTTCCCCCCAATAATCTATTATGCATGAGCTTCCCCCCCCCCCTTTCAGCTTCCAGGGTCCAGTTTAGCACATGTTGTCCCTGGTTGCTTGCCACTGTGCGTCCAGCAGGATTGGTTTATCTGCTCTCCGGGGATTCAACTGATTTTCTCTGGTCCGGAGGAATGTATGAGAACAGAGCCGGGTTGGCAGAGTGGACAGCAGGTCAGACCAAACTCCAAGTGCCTGAAGAGTTTGAGATTGAGACGTAGCAGGTCCTCAGCCGGAATGCTAATATTAAACAGGATATTAATATTTAGTGCATACACCGCAAACCCCCTGCGAGGTCTTTAATGTGTGGAGAGATTAAACGATCAGGGATAACCTGAGAGGAACAATCAGTGCACAGGCTTTCCTGAATATATTCGTGGACTTCATTTATTAAAGGTAGTGAGCTTGTTTTCATGTATTCTTAGAGAAATATTTCTTCGATTGTAAAAAAAAAAAAAAAACAACAAAAAAAACGCTGAGCTCTTGGAGGTTTTTCCTAAAAGCTGACAGAGGATGTGAGGATTTGGGAATATTTTCATTTGAAAAACGGATTTATTCTGTTTCTGCGTTTTGGTCATAATTAAACGTCTCGGCTCACCATCAACATGTCGAAACCGGGCAAAATGTAAATACAGAGTGAAGACTTCAACCAGACCCTTTCCACTGCTAAAAAGCACATTTTAAAAATATATATGTATATTTTGCAAAATAAATCAAAAACTTTCTATTTAGAAAGTAAAAAAAAAAAAAAAATAGGAAGTAGACATAAAATTAACATTTCTTTGTGAATTTTGTAATGAAGTGTCCTAATTTGTAACTGTACACACACTTATCATTCTCTCAAAATGTCCCTGTTTGGACTCTGAGCGTCTTCTTGGTTCCTGTTCGGACCACAGCTGAAGGGACGATCGCGTTATGCCAAATGTGATGCGTTTTCCCACGCCGCTCGCACGCATCTGTGGCCGTATCACCAGCCAGCGCCGGCAGCTGTAGAGCATCTGATCGTAATGACCTCATGTTGTTACAGGATGTCTCCTCCGGGCCCAGTCTTCACCGAGCCCGGCAACGCTGAGGCAATTTGTTGTCCTTTTAAACTGTGGTCCATAAAAACAGCTCGCTCGACGTATTGGTCACAACAGAACGCCGGTCTAAAAGCTTCTGTGGCCGATAGTTTTCTGTTTATTACGGAGGACCTTTTAGGACTTGGGGTAAATTGAAAAACACAGACTAATTGATCTGATTCAGAAGGTAATTTAATGCCTGAATTTTCTGAGAATAAAGTTTACTGACTTCAGTTTGTCATTTGCGTCTGAATATTCCAGTAAGATCCAGTGAAAGGTGTGACTGTGGCATGACGACGTGTGTAACAATCATCTGTATGTGAAATGACTTCCATTCTTTGTGCAAACGCTTCTGCTGTGAAACCAAACGTACTTTTTTTCTTCATTCATTTCCTAGATCACCGTTTTGATGAAATATGGACAGCAGAAGTAGCATTTTTTTTTTTTTTCATGTCTTTCCAGTTAAAACGTTTTGGCTTCGCTCTGAGGAAATGTGTCGGGTTTGAATAGTAAGCGGCACAGTACTCGATATGAAGTATTCATGTGGTACATTTGTCGTTTGTGACGCTGCCACAGATTTGGCCTCGAAGCATCTTGGAACAAATTTAGGCGGTTTCCTGATTTATTTACGTTGTTGTTTGGCCTTTGGGGGGGAGGGAGCTAAATGTTTAAACACCAGCTAACAACGCTGATTATTATTTGATTAAGAGGCTGCGGGGGGAGGCAGCGGGATGCAAATGAAATTAAACTGCATAATAAAGCAGAACTAAACACCAAAACACTCATGAGCCATAATCTGCCCCTCAGCACAATAAGCCAGAGCTGACAGACCGAAATGGGATTTTTTATTTGTATCTTTTTCTTATTGTAGTAATTCTCTATTCTAGAGATTTAATTCTGCATAGAAGTAAGATTGTACTGAGAGATTTTTACCGTCTAAGGTTGAAAAACAGAGTTTGAGTCAGTTTTTAAAGATGCAGCGACTCTGAAAAGACCCTGGTAAAATACCACGTGTTGTTCCTAAAAAGATGAAATCACTTCCAAACTTTTCATGCTTTTCACATGCCGTTTATTCTTCAGCGCTCAACTTAAAGACAAACAAATCTGCATTAGCGGGAAAAAACAAAACTACAAACTAAACAGCCTGGTTCTATAATTTAGCATACCCTTTAATTAATACTTTATTGCACCTTCCTTTAATCTGACTTCCGCTTTCCCTCTGTTGCCCGTTCGTCCCACACTTTAACTTGACATTGTTTGCCCGCTTTATCTTGGGAAATTCTCCAAATTCTATTAAATTGTGATTAAAATAAACTGAGGGAGGGAAGCTAATTACACAAAGAGAGCTGAACTAAGACACAAAGAAACTATAAATGAAGAGAAAAAAAACCTTACACAGCTTTAAGAGAACTAAGTCCAACATCACAAAGAACAGAACAAAAAAAACGTGATAACGACCTACAAAACAGAAAGGAATGAACTGATATAGGAACGTGTTACTAACAAAATAAACAGAATTTTTGCATATTGAACATAAATGAACAAGGAAATGATCAAAATACAAACGCCGGTGGCGATTTGGAGAACACATGTTGTTGTCATAGCGCAGATAACAGCAACCAGACGTTCCTGCAGCTCCTTCAGTGCTGCTGTCAGGAAAAGACCGACTGCCGAATATTCCCAAACATAAAAAGGCGACGCACGTGGTTCAAAGTTCTGACTGGAAACTGAAATGACCTAAATACGGCTCTTCCAACAGACACATGCAGCATGCCAAGTAGATGTGATCACCAAGTCTTGTTCTTTCTGTCACATCCTCCCGAGAAAACTCTCACAGTTAGACGTTAGCAAGCTGAAGTAGTTTTGTATTATGTTCTGTCTGTGGAACATCACAGGATATTTGAACTAAAAATACATCTTGACTTATTTCCGTTCAATTCTCAATGAACGGTTTAAAATGAAGAAAAATGATCTGGGGCGTTTTTGCTTAACATCATGAAGGCTATGAAGAAAGTTAGCAATCATCAGCTAATTGAAAGAGGAGAGCGAGAGCTGAAGTACTTCCAGCTGAAATTAGCGTGTCTTTTTGGAAAAGCTGAGTAAAAGTCTCAGTCAAGCATCTGGCTTGACAGTCAAGCAAATCCCAAGAAAAAAAACAATCATAGCAAAATCTAGACTTATTTCATGTGACTGAGGTCAAACTATTGTGTTCACAGCCAAACAGACTTTAAAAAGAAACTGGAAGAAGAGTTTAAAGGAAATAAACAATATAATTAAAAAAAATCTAAGAAAGACGTGGCAACAATTTATCCAGAAGTTTTTTGCGCCATCTGGGCAAAGCAGCTTTATCCAAGGAAGCTAGGTACATTTAGCACTCTGCTACACACACCTAGCTGCTGTTAGCTAGCTCCTGTTAGCTAGCTCCTGTTACCTCGCTCTTGTTATCTAACTCCTGTTACCTAGCTCCTCTTAGTTAGCTCCTGTTACCTAGCTCCTGTTAGCTAGCTCATGTTACCTAGCTCCTCTTAGCTAGCTTCTGTTAGCTAGATCCTGTTACCTTGCTCCTGTTAGCTAGCTCATGTTACCTAGCTCCTCCTAGTTAGCTGCTGTTACCTAGCTCCTCTTAGCTAGCTTCTGTTAGCTAGATCCTGTTACCTGGCTCCTGTTAGCTAGCTCATGTTACCTTGCTCCTCTTAGCTAGCTCCTGTTACCTAGTTCCTGTTACCTTTCTCCTGTTAGCTAGCTTCTGTTACCTAGTTCCTGTTACCTTTCTCCTGTTAGCTAGCTTCTGTTACCTAGTTCCTGTTACCTTTCTCTTGTTAGCTAGCTCCTGTTACGTTGCTCCTGTTTGTGTAACAGTCTACAGATTCTAAATAATTTTTTTCTGCTGCGGACCACACAACAGTCAAGAACTACTTCCTTTCTTACTTCAAAATAAGAGTCTCAGACATCCGAGATCTCAAAATTAAAGCTAATATAAAGGCTTATAATAGCTTAGAATTGACCAGAAGAATACATTTTAATATTGGGAGATCTAATAGCTCAAGCTATTATTATACCCTCAGTCTTTTTGAAAGTATTTGAAAAATGATTGTAAAGAGTTGTAAAAATCATGTGCTGGATCACAAGAACGGACATTTCTTTTTGGGAAACTGTTGGGCACTGCAGGCGGTGAGGGTTTGTTATTTAAACTAAGAGTTTGGAGCTGCGGGATTCACGTCAGCAGTGCTTCAAATCTGATCCGACTCCTGCCTAACACCATGTGAATGTATAAAAAAAAAAAAAACCCTCTCTCATATGTTATGTTCAGTTGTTGCATCAGTGTTGCTCCCACTGTGTTGACAACTGAAGGCAACAGCGGAAGTGCTGAGAGTTTACATCATACAGCTGTGTTTATTTCCTTCAAGCTGTCAACCTATCTTCCCATCTTGTTTCTGCTCCTGTTTTCTATCTTTTTGCCAGATGTGGTGAATTTTACGATGTCTCATCCTGTTCCTTGGAAATTAAGTGAATGTAGTGGAGAAGATGAAACAAAAAGACTTTAGGGGACCATGGTAAATGTAAACAAGGTATAAAAAAAATAGACAAAAATGTAGGTGGAAGTTAGAAAAGGAATTTCCCAATGATTATTGACAATCCTTTTACATAGCTTTTACTCCACTATGTGGAAAAAGTAATGCATTTAGTTTAGCTGAGCTGTCATTTGCTCACCAATAGTACCAAATGTTTGACTATAAGCTATATGGTGGACATAATTTCTGTGAAAAAAAACAACAACACATTTGTAGACCTGTGTCGGTTAGAATAGTTTGGTGAAAAACTGTTTAGTTGAAACAAAATGTATCATTATAAGACATCTAAATACATTCTCTTCTTCCTTTTTTGTACCATGCAAATAATTTAATTTTGTGGTCATATGTAATGCTGTGAATTGCTCCAAAGCCTCAATCTCAACTTTCTCATTGCTGAAGGATTAGTTGCATTTTTTGTAATTTATTTTAGAGTTCAAATTTTCTTTTGGTTCAACCACTATGAGCAGAAAAACAGTAAGACGATTTGTGCTTGGTTAATCATGTCTTTGTTGTAACAATGCTTCTGGGCAATAAATCTGTTTGTTTCCCTTTAAACGGAGCCACATTTGTGAAGAAATTTGATTTGTGGATAGTGCAGGAGAGTTGGTTATGTGGACTGCGGCCATTAAAAATGTGCTGATTCTTCTCTGCCGGTGCCAGACAGCTAATTCTGCTGGTCTGCTGTGAACTCTTGTTGTTTATTGGATCGGATGATTAAAGTTTGAAGAAACAACAACATGCTGAAAATGCAACGATTGATTCATTTAAGAAACTGGGCCCTGGGAGAACTGTACATGACCACTGTAGACCAGTACTGACTGAATGTGGTTTGAAGCACTTTGGGGTTCTCTGGACAAGTAAAGGTAATTTATCTTGTAATACAGAGTTTTGTTCCAGACGCTACCTTTACACTGCCTCCCTGTTTCTGACTGAAATTCCGGGTCCTCTGTTCAGATCATTACACGCTGGAGATATTTGATTGCCACTGGCTGCAGACTCTGTTCAAGGAAAGATTATTTATTGACATTACCTTCTTGTAGTGATTGATACCCTACAACAATGGTACCCAAAGTCGGTCCTGGAGGGCCGGCATCTTGCATGTTTCAGTTCCCTCCCTGGTTTAACGCACCTGGATCCAATGATGGCTCACTAGAGGCCTAAGAAGAACATTGACCTGCTGAGGAGGTTGCTGCTACCAACAGGGAGAGAAGACATGCAGGATGCCGGCCCTCGAGGACCGACTTCGGACACCACTGCTCTAGAACACAACACTGCCTCTACCGAAGCTATCTGTGGTAGAAGTCAAGGTCAATTTCTCATGGGTGGAACATGGTCAGGGAAACATCAAATTTCTTCCATATTTTTAAGTATATTTGTTTTGCAAGAGTGTCTCGTGAACGTACCTTCCATTTATATTTTAAAGCATTTTCATCAAGAGTAAGGAGTTTAATAGTAAGTGCAGCTTACGAAAGACCACTCTGTCAAACTGGATTACCTCAGATGGTTTCATCATTGACTGTGTAATCTTTTAAGAAAAATATCTTCTTTCTTTTTTTTTTTGCCTGCTTAATTTTTACCAATGTTTTACATCCACCTACATTTTCTTATCAAACTCCAAACAGTAATCTGGCTCTGCATTGGTTGGGGAATTAGCAGATTATTAGTCTTCCTGTAGAGCATAGCGACTGTCAAAGAAACACACATACACGCAGATGAGAAGACATTACCTCAAATACGATTACATGTAGGGATTAATACAAGATTAAGACTGGAGGTGACAGTTCTCTTCCCCAACACCTTGTTTAGAGTAAGCCAGTGAAGAGATATCGGAACAATGCGGTGAAAAAGAGGCAAACAGACGAGACATAGACCATGTTTACGTACACACTAACGCCTCAGGGTCCATTTAGAAACGCCAGTTAAACCAGCTGGCATGTTTCTGGTCTGGTATATCTGTGACACCCACTACACACTATTACATGAATACATCATGACCTGTCGTTCCAATTCAGTTTATGATTTTCAGTAGTCCAGCAAAGTAACGTAAAACCTGGTGATTGCGGCTAAGCTAGGAGGCAAAACGATGTTTTGTTTTTCTTTTTTGTTGAATATAACAACACATTGGAAATGAATTCAGACAAGGGTTTATTGTTTGGCTCATGCATGCCACAAATGCTAATCAGCAGCTCTGCAACATGCTAGTTTCCAACTGATTGCACATTGAGCCGGTAGAAAAAAAAGCCAGAGTTGGGTAGTAATTAGCTGCATTTACCTGAGTAACATTTTGGGATAAAAAAAAAAAAAACCCTTTTAGGAATAGTTTTACCACGCCACACTTTGTACGTTTACTTAAGTAATAACACGAAGTATCACTACTCTTACTTGAGTAAAGTTTCATTCTACCTACTTGAGTAACTTAAACAAGGAGGAATAAAAATCTCTTAACCAAAAATGCATCAGACAGAAACGCACACCTAGTTTATGTTGAAGTGAGACTTCTTGTTCCTTCGCAAACTTTGCTTTAACGTTTTTATTTTCTTTTTTTTTGTTCGTTTTTGTCTGCTGAGCTTATTGAGTCATGTGGCGAACAAATGAACACACTGAATACTGTCGCAGGAAGTACTTTACCTTTTACTGCGTGCATGCATCTTGGTTTTCATTTTAGTTTTTAAAATATCAGCATTTGCACATATTTCAATACATTTTTCTCAGTACTTGAGTAACCTTTATGCAAAATACTCTTTTACTCTTACATGAGTAATTTCTTAGATGACTGCTTTTTACTTTTAGTTGAGTAAAAATATTTTAAATTGGTGCAATTTTTGGGTAAGACCCATTAGCCAACAGTATGGTAAAGTATTGGTGTGTCTATATAAAGTTAGCTTAATACAGAATACGTATAAAGTTATCTATATAGTATATTGTGAGGAACTGAACTACAGAACTTTTAATATATTTTTTAATACGCAGGCAGAAATGCTTACACTAATTTTTACACTAATATTTTTGTTAAACAATGACCTCACATGTGTGGTTGCTTCCATTTTTCGGGCATTTTGATGCCAATATGTCCAGTCCTCATTGTTGTGGTCATTACCTGAATTAATTGACCTTTCAATTGTAATGCTAGTGTTGCGTCCTCGAAACCATATGTGCGCCCAGCTGTTTGTGTCGTTTACACATTGTTTGGTGTGTGCGTGAAATGAAACCAGGAACACGGACACACCAAAAACAACAAGAGACGGCTGTCTGAAGATGAATAAATCTCTAATGGCATTTAGTGGCTCACATCGCAATGTCAAGTTTTTCCTCTGGCTCAAACTCGGAGGCACGCACAAACCTTGCTGGATGACAATCTGCTTTTCCTATTGGATTCTCCCCTCTGTAGGGATCATTAAAGAGCAGTTAATTACCCATAATCCATTCTGGTCCAGATGTCTGCTCAGTCGGCCTGGTCCTGAATTTGTGTGTATTTGTGCGTTTGCTCTTTTTTTTTTTTACCAATTCGCCTCATGCTTCCCCCCTCTTTTATCCCTCGCGGGTATTTAGTATTCTAAGTTTTTTTACTCCATCAAAGTTGTTTCTCTCTTTCTGTGTGTTTGTTTCTCTGCCCACAAGTTCATCCACTCCTCCCTCTTCCCTCTCCTTCCCGCTCGGCTCTCTTTTTGTCTCACGCTCTCTCGCAGCCAGAGGGAGTCGACTTGATTCAGTCATCACTAATAAAACTTCAGCTTACACCTGCTGTTTGAACCACTGGAAGGTACTGTACCTCTGTTTATTCATTTGCATTTATTTCACAGCAGATATATGCAGTTGGAGTCTCGTCGCGTCTGCCGCTCCAAACAGTGAAGCTGTGATGACTGCTCACTTGGGAGATAAGCAGGTTTTATTGGTTTGTTGTCGCTCTATTGTCCTCTCTAAGTGTTTCCTTACAGTTTCATTTTAACCAGGGCAAAAGGTTGTCGGGTTTCCTGGTTACAGTGAAGACGATTCGGCTGATTGCCGACTGTATTTTTATTTTTTTTGAAGATTTGTTCTTTCGCGGGAATCGTGTCGTTTTGAGTATGTACCCTAAATTGGTGGGATTCCACAAGTGTGCTGTAAATTTTAGGCAGATTTGTGTTCACACGTTGCTGCAAGTCAGTGCACATTTCCCCTGATTCATAAGGACAGAGCAATTCAGGAGTGTTATAACGCTTTAAAAACTGACACATGTTGAGATTCGCTTATATTTTTCATTTGGTGGCTGCCTGACTGGACAGATCATTCTGAAATACGGGCGACTTTTAAATTTATGTGGTGCCTGGGGTGAATTGGTCTGCACCCTTTCCCAGTTGGAGGATGTATGATTTAGCAAACAAAAGATGAATCGCAATTAATTTCAATGTATATTTGGGATTTCTTGGTGTGTTTTAAGGAACAACTTTGTAGGTTTGTGTCAAAAAGCCTGTGTGGCAAAGGCTGGAACGGATCGTCCAGGTGTCATTGGGACGGAAACAACAACAACAGCTGCAGAACAAGAATCTCCAAAAATCTCCAACAGCAAAAAGTGGACACTTTTGTGACTTTCATAGAGTAAAAACGGTGCGGCTCTAAAACTACTCTAAATGTAGCGACAAAGCTACTGAGTAGGGAACATTGAATTCTCGGTTGAACCCGTCGGTCGTCTGGATGACGGCATTCTTAGTTGTATCATATTTTGCAAAGGAAAGACTTTTAGTTGCATACGTACGTGCTTACGGTCCTTTTCAATCAGCAACTTCAATCAGTAATATAATTTTCACTTTTTGTCCTTCAAACCGGTTTGCTTGCAGTGTTTCACATCGAAGACACAAGTTCTGTGGAGCTGAAAGCAAAACAAATTGCATTATTCCACCCTACTTCGGTTTCCTGGAACTAGACAAACAGGTATATTGTTTCTTTGCTTTGAACAGACCAAAGCAGAGGTAAATAAAGCTGGAATACTGTTGTAGATGATGTGGGGGGAGGGAGTGGGGGTCCGGTTTTGATCCTTCCTCTTTTTCAAAGCAACCCTTGGCTCATTCTGAAAAGGTTTGGCTCGGTATTGTCTTTGCGTTGGGTCAAGACTGGGGCAAGAGCGAGATCAGCGGACGGCAAATATTATGGGAGCTGGGGGTCGAGATTCGGACAGCGGGCGGAGAAAACAAAGTCGGGGTTTCTCTCAAAACTGAAGCCGAAGCTGGATGCAAAACCTGCTTCGTTATGTGACTGGGACATGAGAAAAGAGAGGAAACGAGGAGGAAAGTATCACTGTCTCACCTACGCGGGCTTTTCTGGGACAGACAGAGGAAGTCAGAATCTGATAAAATGGATTCAGACAGAGAGCAAGAGGCTGAAGCAGCGACTAGAAAAACAAGCTAAAAAGGATCTGTCAGCACGCGGCCGAACCGAAAATAGTGAAGAGACATAAAGAGATGTGGCAGAACGTGTGAAATCAATGCTGTCGACTTAACGAGAGATTCTTAAAAAAATAAAAATAAAAAATAGCTGGCAAAACTGCAGATCAGCGAGAAAGCAAGCAGCTTGGCTTTTAAAGGCAGCCTGTTCCCCCCTCTGGGCCTTGGAGCCGTTACATAAGCAGCAGGATCAAGTATGAGCGAAAACTAAAAGCAATCTCTGTGGGAGGCCCACGGATAAACCTGGATTAGTGATGGTTTCAGGATATTTGCAATAGGGAATCCCAGCAGATTTCACTAAGCAAATATGTATCGGAATATTAGCTGCGAACAAAAAGAAATGAAGATTTCCAGGGCGATGGCGCCCGTCCGCCTGCCTAAAAAGGGCTTGAGGAAAACGCCGAAAGCAATCTCAATGTGGCTGTGGCACCGTCTGTACCTCACATTCACTTTTCAGACAATTTCTCATCTGGTACTAAAACCTGTTTTAGAGTTTCAGTATTGCAATTGATGAAGGAAGAACTCACAGTTCTATTCTCCAGGTCTGCACAATAACGTTATGAAACAGAATACTTTGTCCATCTTTTGTGAATCTCTCAGGTTTTCTTCTTCTGGTACATTGGAATACCTTGGTGTGGTTCAAAGTGGTTTAAATTTGTCCAACTTTGGTTTTGGGAGTGTGTTAATATCAGAAAATGCCCCCCCCCAAAAAAAAAAAAAAAATAAAAAATTTTGCTAGCAAAAATTGCTAGAAAAAAATGTTAGCAACCTTGTGAACCTGCTCCTGTGAGCTCCAGGCGGTTGTGTTGTAAAAGTTGCGACACTTTTTATTAAGCAGTGGAGTTTGGGGGCCACACAGTCTGCGTCGTCGAAGCTAACACCACACGATAGCAGATTAACTGTCTTAGAAATTTGACGCGATGCTAACGCAGAGTCTTTTTGGATGAAATTTCTCTATTTAAACAAGAATAAACTCCACCAACACCCTAAATACCACAAAACCTTTTCCATTTTGCTCTTTTATAAATAAATCATTCCTCTTTGGCTGTTTCTTTCAGGCGTCATTTCAGCATCTCTGTCTGGCTGTAGCAGATAGCATATGTTATTTTTTTCCCCCAATTTCTCCACGATTTTCTACACTTAATTTCTAAAGTAACAGAGTGTGTTTAGTACCAAGCAAGTCTAGCATTGCTGGTCTTTGTTTCTGACTGATTACATCAGTAAAACATATTTTTGATAGTAAGGAGAGTGATTTTATGTAAAACAATCATGGGTATAAATTACAGGAATGGTGTATTTCATGTACAGGAATTGGCCAGTTCAGCAGTAAAGAATTAGCATGACTAAGTCAGTAAAAGTTACAATTATAAAACAATTTCTTTAACATTACGTACATCTGAAACCGGATATTTACATACTTGAAGGAGCTGCATGGCGGTGCGGTTCTTGACACGTTTGGCTCGCAGCAAGAAGGTTCTGGGTTTGCGTTGGTGCTGTCAGCATATTGCAAACATATACTGTATCCTATATAACTAAAATCAGTCTGCACAGTAATAATACCGAAAGAAATGTTTGGAATGCAATAATTGTGTACAAGGTGTCACGAAACCGCAGTGTAATGTTCAGTCCTCTGCTTTAGCACTCAATACTTTAGATGCTTATAATTGACAAAGATGGCACTTTTTAACATGCGAATAATATGTGAAATTTTAGCAAGCTGTTGTGAGAACTCTGTTAAAACATTACTCATACATTTGAGCCAGTTTAAAATGCAATTCTACTAAATACTAAGGAAATAAACGTCTCGTCTTCTTCTTCTGGCCTTAAGTAAGTTGAAATAGTTTTGTTAATCCCAATTGACTCCAAATACAAAAAGCTTGGCAATAATAAATATCAGACAACTATTAAAAAAATGTTGCATCCAACGTAACATTATGTTTCTGAATCAGTCTTTTGCCCTACAAAAAAAGAAAAACAAACATCCAAAGCCCAATGTTTTCAATCTCAAAAGGAGCAGTAATGATGCTATTAAAGTGAGAATAAAAGCCGCAAAAATGTTTCTGCTGAGGAGAGATGGTCCGTGAAGGTATTTATTTGCTTAGTCTCCTGCTGCGAAGGCTATAGCCAGAAGTGGTTGTAAAAAAAAAAATCCTTTATTTTCTTCTTTTTTAGAAGAGCGCAGACGGAAGTCATTGTTTCTGTGCCGTGCATTCATTTCCTGATTGTTGATCCCAGCACTAAACGGACGAACTAGTTGTGAGCATGCTATCAAACCAGACATGCATGTTACTCAGTACCAGCAGCTCGTCGTTTAGAAGTTAATCACAATTCCAAGCAAACATTTAGCATTTTAGCTGCAGTTGATCATCTTCTGTCTTAATTAGGGTTGATTCAGCAAATACTTTGACATTTTCTCAAACTGGAACAAGCAGCTTGAACACAAGCCAGGCATTTTCTCTGTTGTTTTCAGGACTAAGCCTAAATTTGCGATGTTCTTTTCAATTAGATGATATTGTGTACATTCAGCATCTTTTTTTTTATACATAACAGCTGTTTATTAGAGTGTGCGACGAGGCAGAGAGACGAGGTAGGGAAGTGAGGGAGAGGGTAGGCATAAAAAGGCTGCAGTCTGTTCTCATTGCAATACATCAATATGTGGATGTAGTATGCTATGTTCAAGAGTAGACCAAGTATTTAAACATACACCTAGAACAAATAACATTTGGACGTATTTTACAGACTTCAGTTTAGATGAAGAGGAAAAGAAATGCATAAAATGGAAAAACTGGCAGAAAAAGCTAAAAATACTTTCCAAAAAGGGATGACTCCGGAAGCCAGACTCTAGAGTGGGTTACGCAGTCATTAAAGTTCACTCAAAAGACGGAGGCACAAGAACAAGAATGGCCTCCAGTGCTCTTTACGGTCTGCTCCTGCCAAATGGACATGACTTCCAGAGTCTCTCTGTGTAATGTGTGTGTGAGGTTGTGCCAAACTGTGGGGTGATAAAGTCAGGTTAACTTTAGATTAAATTTTTAGCTAAAGTTACATCGCTTATCCATATGCAAACAGGTTTTCTGTGTGGATGAAAAACAAATGTTCTTTGGTGTAGACGACATGAGGGGAACCTCAAGACAGTAACTTTTTTGACCGGAAGAAGTCATTTGGATGAGAGGCAAAACTTCTTCAAGAAACGAGTGACGAGCTTCCTGTTGAGGAACCCCACGTACTCTGCCGTACTTTACTCCAGGGAGATCAGCGCGTACTTGAAGTGGACGACTGTGCCAACGTCGATTTTATGACTGTATACTCGGTGTTGCACAGTAATCGGCTCGGCGAGGAACGGCGTTCACATGGAATGGTTTTTGCGTGCGACACCCAACACTCGTCACCAATTGCGAGGACACCCAAGTATCTCATCAAACTTCCTACTATCCATTAGGATTGTGGGAAATTAAGTAATCTGTCACGAGAAATGTAGGCAATCAGTATGAGTGACTATGAAACCATGACCATGTGCGGACAGTGCACGCAGAATATGCACTACTCACAAAGTACGCCTGAGCTTGTAAGAGCCTTCAGGGCCAGATTTAATCAGGTTGTCTTTCAGATCATTTGTTCAATGATCTGAAACATAGTGTGACAAAAAATAAGCCAAACAGAAGACATCAGTCATTCTCCATAGCACTATATGCTTGTTTCAACCTTATATTTGAAGCAGACAAGCATTGTTCCTTGTCCAATCGCATCTTAAGGCCCCAACATACTCGGGCGTACCTCACTCTACCAGTAGTTTACAGCGAGTACGCAACAACGAGTACGCAGTCGTAAAAGTTGATCTTTGTGCGAGTGTATCTGGCGGAGGTTCGCTTCGAGTTCACATCGAGTCTGCACAAAAGTAAATGTTCACAACCGCATACGCATGCTCGCTGTAGTTCAGTAAACTGTATGGTGGGAAACGGCGTTGGCATCGAATTGTTTTCTGTGCGGCACCGAGCTGATAAGATTGTGAGTTGACGCAAGCAGTCGCAAGGACGCATGACTGCCACTCTCCGTGCCACACTGACCGGGAGCAGAGAGTGCAGACAGTACGCCAGACTTTGTGGGAGCCTTTAGGATCAAACTTGATCAGGTTTTCTATGATGTTAAAATTTGCTCAATGATCTGAAATATATCAGCGTGACAAAAACAAGCCAAATAGGAGACACTAATCATTCTCCACAGCACTAGATGCTTTGTCCAACCTTTTACTTGAAGCAGACTAGCTTTATTCCTTGTCCAATCGCATCTCCGCCTCAGCACTTTCAGTTTCATCTTCTCTACCTGTTTTTTCCCCATTTCTCACTCTACTGCCCATCTCTCCTTCTCACGATCCCTTGCTCCTGATTGGCCGATCTCACCCTTTTCTCTTTATGAATTGAACAGCAGTGGCTGAATTCGACTGGCTGGAAGCTAACCAACTCAACTCACATGCTTCCTTTACCCCCCTTTCCCTCTCACTCTCTTTTTCTCTCTGTCTCTCTCTCTCTCACGGACGTTTTCCCATGTTCACCTGCAACCGTCAGAGCATCTCCTCCAGCACAATCCCTCTTTCCCCCTCACACACACACGCAACCTTTCACGCTCTCACCGGCATGCAGCCCGCTTTGTCAACAGCTCACGTAGCATCCAAGCTCTCTCTCTCACACACACACACACACGCACGTAGCTCATCTGCAATCACCCGCCGGGCTCACACACTCATCACAGATCGCGCGCAGTCACACACTCTGAGGTCTCTTGCGATGCTGTGACTCTTTCCGTTCTCCTCCTCAGTCACACGGCGGCTCGACCCGGGCTCGTCTTTCACTTGCAGACCACAGAGCCTCTCTGTCTGTCTGTCTGTCTGTCAGTGCGAGTGTGTGTGTGGCATGAAGCGGTGATGTTCTGGGACAGGAAGAATAGTATGGGCAATTCCCAAAGACGGCCCAAAGGAAGACACAGACCCAAATCTGCAACAGGTACTTTAAATCTTGTGCTTTTTTTTTCAAATATCTGTGCAGTAATTTGCTGTCAGCATCACATTTCTCCCCTTGCATGCGTCTCACAACCATGCATTCCCGTTTTTGTGACTGGGGTAATTCTGTGTAATTATACTTCGTATCCATCCCTCTTTTAATCTTTTTCCTAACTCCCATCTCCCATTTATTCAAACTTAAACTTAAATCTCTCCTTTTGTGTTCCTCTTTTCCACCGTACAGCTTCACACATGTCATTTTCTTTCCCCACAGCCATACAGTGGCTTTCCCCCCCGTTTCCTACTTCTGTCCATTCTTCCCCTTTATCAAGTCTTCATTGACACCCAGATGTCGCCTGTGCATCTTTGATGTTTTCCAGTCTCAAAGCAAATAATCAATCCCTCATCATTATGGATTATGAACCGTCTCACGGTTCGCTGATCCACCCATTTCAGCATTTTCCCATTGTGGATCCCTCCCTCCATTCATGCACTCGCTCTGGGAAGCCTCCACTCATTCTGCATCTGCATATGGAACGGCACTTTTCCATCAAGACCGTTGCTAAATACATCCATCTCCTGATTTTGTCACCTCTCAGTTTTAGTTTCCAACTCATGTAGCTTTTCGGCTTCTCGTTTTAGCTGTCCAGCTCACTGTTGCTTTATCCATTGTTTCCACAATTCCACTGTTTTCGTTGTGAAGGACGCTAACCCCGTCCATTTGCCACTCACCTGCCTCTGGCATGGGGGTTTCGCTTTGTCTTGGTTGCCAGGTTTTGAGTGAAGTAGGTCAATTGGTCGTTTTCTTCTTGGCGTGTGACCAGACTGTGAAACGGTGTGTGAGAGTGTGTAATTGATACGCTTCTGATTCACTATTACGGTACTGCAAAGCTCTCTCTCTCTCTCTCTCTCTGTGTGGGTTGTGAGTCCTAAGGCTTCACACATTCTTCGATGTACTGCCACATCCTGCAGCGTCGTCCATGGTTGAGTCTGGGTACGGATGCGTGCGTAAGTGTGTGTGTGTGAGGTTGCCCATCTTGCACTGCTGGACAGCATCACCGGCGAGCTCTTTAATTATCTCTAAAGGCGAGGGGTTCCTCCGAGAGTGGCGGAGAGAGGAAAAATGCCAGATAAAACATTTTTTGGGAGATCTGGAAGGTCAGACATATTGAAGGACTAGGAAAAAGAAGGTGTTGCAATAAGAGAAATGCATCCCCGTTTTCTCCCAAAACTAAGCGTGATCCCCTATTGTAGCGCATTCGTGCAGAATGTATGTAAGCTTTAACCCAAACTGACAGCCGCCCATCTGTTTGACCTTGGCTCTAATCAGCATCTGAAGCTCATTTGCTCGCCTCAGACAGCAGGAAACAACCACATCACCGTCACTCAGTGTTGCGCTACAAATGCGGCTGCATGATTTAGTTCTGTGCCGACGACAGGGCTGAGGACGAGAGGCGAACCTGAGGTTTTCTTTTTCCTTTTTAGTTTTAATAAATCAGAGGATTTCGGACTCAGCGGAAAAATGACACCTCTTGCTTTTCAGGTGAAGAGCTTCCCAACACCTTGTGTGTGATACACGCTTGGAAATACTTGTCATGCTGAAAAGAAGTGGTTTATATGGGCATAAAAATCTGGCATAAAGTAGTTCTCTTGTCTTGTGAAGTGTCTCTGCCAGATGCTGTTGGAAATAATTTTGGTTCTTTTAAAGGGCCAGTATCATGTTTTCTAGGCACATAGTGCCATTTTATAGCACAATCGAGTAACTATGTTACTTTCAGTTGTTGTAGAAATGCTGCTTATATCAAATATGACTTAAAAGAAATTTTACTTTCTGATTTAATGCCTTGAAAATGGGTCTCTGTCTCTTTAAGAAGCTACTGCTCTTTCTGAAACTCCGCCTTCAGGAAGTCATCACAACATGGCTCCTCTATTAACCCTTTAACAACATTTTTACCAACATTTCACTGAAAAGGAGCTCCTATATGGAGCTCCACAGAGTTCCATCAGGTGTTTGCTAATTGCTGCTGGCTAGTCTGAAGGGGCCACGTGGGGAGTCACAGGGGAGCAGTGCTCTGTGAGGCGAAAGCTCAGAAACTGCAGCTCGAAGGCGGAGCTAGCTCCACCTAGGCGTTTTGAACAGCTGACTGGTTGCCATGGGAGATTAAAGGATTTCTCAGACATGTGTGAAAGAATCAAAGCAACACTCCAGATGTGTTTTTGATGGAGGAATAACATTATAGCATGATGTAAAACTCAAAAAAGTCGATTTTACATGATACTGCCCTTTTAACAGTCAGCCAGAACTGTGACCTCGTTTCACCAGTTTGTAGCTCTAAGGTTTAAGTTTAAATCACTCTTTAGTTGTTGGCCCTTTGCAACCCAAACCCACTTAACGTCAGAATACCACACTGTAGCGATACTACTGGTGAATTCTGCAGTGACTATGTGAGCTGAGAGAAATCCACATTTGTCTTTGTCATGTTTGGTCCCAATGCGCTCTGTGACCTTCAGCATCTTTGGAGCGGTTAGTCTGTGTCAGGCTGAAAATTGCTTTGGCATGTAAAGTATTAACTGGTGACACGTGGAGTGTATTAGTCAACAAGTACTTTATACCAAAATATCCTAGCAACGTTATTATTGCACAGACAAAATGTGATCATGTAGGGATGGGAGATGATAAAACTCTAAAAGTCTTATCATGATATTTTGTGGTACTGCTGTGAAAATAAAAGTAGCAATACAAACTATTTATTACTCTGGCTATGACTGTATGGTTCAGCAATCAAAGCCCTACAAACACAAATAGTGCTACTGAAAAACATTCCCATTTGTAACACGTTTCTTTAGGACACCAGTTATATAAACAAAGAAATTTGTATCACTAAGCTGTACACAGAGCCTACTTTTAATTATATTTTTTAAATTTATTGATTCTTTGATTGAATGGAGAAAATAGAGAAAAATCAAAAATAATCTCAAAACAGACAGTTATGGGGCGATGATCTTCCATAGAAGCTCAAGCTGAGCCTCTTCATTCACATATTTTCGAATGGATAGATGATGTCATATTCAGCCTCCTGCAACAAAGGCGGGAGGGTGGGAGAGAGGGTTGTGCACATGGAGATGATGATGATGATGGTGGTGGTGGTGGTGTTTATGTGGACCAAGAATTAGGAAATGGTCCACATAAACCATGAGAGAAACAGAGAGAGAGAGAAAAAAAGAAAGAGGTGGGTAGGGAGGGGGAAGTTTGGGAGAAATTGGAAAAGATCGGAAACGGAGCCGTGGGAACGTGCGCCGAGGAGGGCCCGCTGTTGCCATGGTAACCATACAGGTGTTAAAGCGGGTCAGCTGATTTCCCGGTCGGCGCTTCGCCAAGCTGCGTGCGGGTGTGAATGCTTTCAGATTGTTCATTCATTAACAGCAGAGAGAGAGAGAGTGTGTGTGCGTAGGCGTGTGTGTGGGGGTGTGTGTGTGTGTGTGTGTGTGTGTTGCCTACCGATGTGTCCGCAGCCTGGTGGGTGTGTCGCACTTTGCTTCCTGTGGGAATACCTTGCTTTTATTGGAGTGGCAGCGTCCAGCGTGCGACAAATGACGAATTCTTTCTTTCTGCTTTGACTCTCTTAAATATCTCGGACCATAAGACACGAAAAAAAAAAAAAAAAAAAAATTATTCTTCAAAGCTCAATGTCAGAATCGCAGCCAAGATTGGTACTCCATGTTACTCCATAACAACCATTAGATCACGTCTACATGTCAACCAGTCGTTTGGGAGGCATGCCAAGAAAAAGCCTTTTCTCTCCAACGATGATGAGTGTAAACATGTTGAGTGTACTTAGCTACACTTGTATGTGTTTTGTGTTTATTACGTAATAAACACAACTGTTGGGTGTGTGGGTATTTACATTACCCCTGACTGGGAGTAGCAGAAAATGTTTTAAAGCAAATCCAGGCAATCATTCTGACAGTTTCAAATCCACGTCCAGAAATGTTAATCTAACTAAACTGATCATTTTAATTCAATTCGTCAGTTGGTAAAAAGCTTTCTGTCTAAGAAAGCTGATTGTGACCAACCCTCACAATATGCAGCGACCCTATGAATCCAAATGAAAAATAATTTGGAGATTGTATAATATGGTAAAAAAAAAATAAGCTCTGTCAGAAAAACTATACAGTTATTAAAGATAGTAGATGAAGATTCTAAGAAATGTACAAGTGAAAACACTGCAAAAACACAACATCTTGCCATGTAATTTTGGTGTAGTTTCTAGTGCAAATGTCTTAGCACACTTAAAATAAGACAAAACTAACTCACAAGTAACTTTTTTCAAGTTGTATGAACTTGTTTTGAGTAACAATTCTTCAATATTGTCGAGAAAGTACTTATTACAAGACATTTCCCCCATAAGTGAAATAATCTGTAGATTTTATCACAATTAAAGAATTGTTTACTGAAAACAAGCTCCAATATCTTGCTGAAAAGTTGCTTATATGTTAGTTTTGTCTTAAGATATTGCACTAGAAAATAGACCAAAAATACTTGGTAAGATTTTTGTTTTTGCAGTTTTAGGAACATATGAAAACTGTACATGCTGTAGTTTTGTATATTTGTGCAAAAAGAGACTATCTGAAAGTATATGGTCCGGTGCAATCACTGGGAGGAAGGAGCTATGATAACGCTCCTTTGTGCATTTAGGATGCAGCAGCCTATCAGCAACAAAGTATTAGCAAGAGTGATGTTTTGTTGCTAGAAGAGTTCTCCTATCTTTGTCTACCTGCACGTTAAGCTTTATCTTAGGACTCTTATTTTCACCTTTATTATTTTTTTGTTTCCGAGTTCCTTCTTTCTCTAAAAGGAATTGCTGTGAGCTCCAATCCTTAGAAATGTCAGCACTGATTTTTGCTGGGTCACAGCAATAATAGCAGAGCAGCTAACAAACCTCGGGGAGAAAACACTAAATATATCTCTGTCTGGACGAACATGTAACAACCCAGGGATCGCTAGAACAACAAAGATGTTTTATCGTAATGGGTAAAAAAAAATCCCTTAGACCTGCTGTGACATCCTTAACCTTGGTTGATTAAAAGAATACCAACCGCTGAGCTCCTGTCCTCGTCCACAACCGGCATTGTTCTGCATTGCTGTGCCTTCAGACCCAGTTTCCTTGGAGCCAGCGAGCTGCAGCCGCAGACTCATTGGTTACTGTGCAGCTGCAGTGGAGATCTGAGTGCCTTTCTGCTGGGGAACAAATACTGATTTCTTGCTCATATCAACTGTTGTTAACACCAACAAAGTGGTACTGTAGCACGGATTTTTGTGTGTGCATACAGAAAAGTGCCTGATTGCCAGTCACCTCAGTCGTTTTCAGGAAGCTGATGTCAAGGAGAGGAAGGAAAAGAACAAAGTTGGTGACAATAGTTATGTTGGATCAAAAAAAAAGCAAAGAAACTGAAAGCACTTGGGTTTAGAGATTAACAACATTTACCGTGCTAATGTTGTAGTACTGAATACATTCATAAACATAATAATTCCCTACTTGTGTGAAATTGCCGACTGTATTTTGTTAGTAACACTTTCAAATGAAACGTTAGGCTAAAGCTAACAAGTAGCAGAGGAGCTAACGTTAGCTCCTCTGCTAACGATAGCAAGTTAACGCTATTGTTAGCTAACGCAGGCTATTGGTGACCTGGAACAGGTCCTGCAGGAGCTGAGAGAGTTCTGAAAAGAAAACAAAGAAACTATAAAAATGCTGAGATATAAAAAACAGTACAAAAACATGTGTCACACAGATACCAATAAATAAAGAAGACTTTCTTTAAAGAATGAACTAGTTGTAGGTGGCCTCAAGTACCTGAAGCTCTCAGATTAGAAACATTTTGCAGTTGTAACCTCAGATTGCTGTTTCTAGAACCGTGACCACAGTCATTACTTCCTGATAGCTTCCTGCGGCTCTGACCACCTCTCAACATAGTTTTAGTTTTAGTCTTTTTCTTTTCATCACATGCATGCATGTACGCTGTTTTGCTGCGAAAACACAAGTTATATAAGGTGAGGATGCTTTGAACAGGAAAATTTAACATGCGGAAAGGTTTGTTTATATTCTACTAATGTAAAAAAAAAACAACACACGTTTGTGTGATTGCATTAAATATGAAATTAAATTAAAAAAAATTACACGAGAATAAGCTTGTTCACGGGACAAGTCATTAAAAATCATGGCCGCGACGATGTAAACAGTTATTTCATAATTCATCGCCATGGCGCTAGCGGCCATCATCTATCAGCCATCAGAGGAGCCGTTGGAGTCTTATTGAGGCTTTGGAGCGACAAGCTCTTTATACTTGGGAAGGTCTACGTATGCTGCGTTTTGGGAAAATTGTAGTCGATGATTTTACAGAAGAGCTTTGGATTCTAAACGTTAAGAAGACACATAACTTTATGAACTGTGTGATCCTGTGAGAATCCTGGTGGAGCCAGCTGCATTTTGTCTGGAAGAAAATTGCAAAACCAAGAAGACTACTTCCTGTCATCTTCTTCGTGGTTTTAGCCAGTAGTAACATCCGGTTGTTAATCACGTGACTTGTGTGATGCGGGTAGGGGGGGGGGGTGTTTCCATTCCATTTCTGTGAAATACATTTACTTCTATATGGCTGAAAATCGGCCTCAAAAACCTTTTTATCGAAAAACCTTTATTTTTTCTAAATTGGTTTAGCAAATTTATCTTTGTAATTTCAATTTACGCAATTCCACGGCTAATGGAAAACGCAGCTATTTTTTTTTTATCAGCCTCAGTTTACTGAGGTCTATTTTACATCTTATTAAAAATAATAATTATGTTTTCGTACTGGTACAGATGAAAGGAAACGAGGAGAGGGGAAAAGTCATGTGGAGTTAGTTGAAGAGAGATGTGGGGGGGGAAACAACAACATTCGAGTTAAAGCGCTGGAGCCGTCACCAAGAGTTTCCTCCCTTTCTCTTTACACACCGCTAGTAAAAACGAGCTGCTGTCCCCGGTCTCCGCTCGGTCTTTTCCCGCCTCTCCCGCCGTGTCATTCTCGCCTCTCTCTCTCTCTCTCTCGAACCGGCCCCGCTGACACTCCGGCTGCCCCGGGCCTTCAGTGAGTCACTGGGTTTACTTCAGCAGGCAGCGCGCCTCTCTTCCTCCTCTTTTCCCCTCGCCCTCCTCCCTCGTTTCTAACATGGATGTAAGCGAGCTGCTCCCAGAAGGAATTTAGGAACTCGAACATGGACTTTTTATGGGCCAGACCGGGTAAGAGACATCAGGAATGCTTTAAAAGACACGTAGAAAAAGTTGGTGCAGGGAGCAGAGTCACTCTGAGACGATGGGTTCAGCTTCTTGTTGAGATTAGCAAAGCTCAGGAATGTTCTGCTTGGTGTTAGTGAGGTTAGCGTGGATGTGTATTATTTCTTGAACTTGAGGTGTTTTGGTTTTGTTATTTTTCTGGACGTTATTGGGGGGGATAAATAGAAAGGAAGCTGCTGTTTGTCATGTCAATAAATCACAGACAACTGGTTAAACAGAGAAGCAGAGCAAAGCTTTATTTTATTTTAAGGAGTAATATATTATGTATCCTAGAATTGCTTTATATTATCCTCCTTGATTAAGACACTGCTATATTCTAATGATATGAATGGCTTCAAATTGAACGTTCATGTGAAATCTACACTGACATGTGCTACGTATTCTAAAACAAAATCCTTCAGCTCAAAAGTCTAATTGCTTAATTTATTTAGAAGTAAGTAACTTAAATTAATGCACTTAAATTTGATACATTTAATAAGAAAGTGTCAATAAGGCAATTAGTTTTTGTCAAATTGTTGAAACCTTTCCGGCTGTTTTCACACTTTCTATTTTACAATGTTTACAGAAAATTCAAAAGAAAAATGGAATGGATTACAAGTATTATTTTGTTATGTTGTTTCTTTAACATTCATTTGTGACTATTTAAAGCTAATGTGTGGAAAAGTCGCCTGCTGTGTTTAGCAATAGTTCTCAAATCCTCACTAAGATTGTACCTTTTTTCTCTTTCTTTCTAATGCAAGAATGAGAAGCAGATATTAGTTGGTAAAGTATTGTTTCCATCTCCTCCTCCGTTTCCTCCTTCTTGGCTAAACTTGGCAAGTTAGTCTAGCTTGCAGCAGCAACAAGCTAGCTGGCTGACTAGCTAGCTTGCTGTTACTTATCTAGCAAACAAACAAGCCATTAGCAGCTAGCATATGGCTAGTAAATTAGATAGTCAGAAATGTTACAGTTTTGGTTCCCTGCATTTTGTTCATACGTTTGTCATGATATAGGTATTAAATTTCATCCATAATGGTCTTCAAAGTCTTAATTCTGAGTTGGGGAAGCCTGCGGAAACCCTGAGCACATCAGCATTTCTTTCTCATAAATGGAAAGAAGAGAATGCTGATGGTAGCAGTAAGTTATAGGAGCTCTTGTATAGCCTAGTTAGAAGCTGTGCTTCATACTATATATATAAACAAAGGGTGAAGGAGACATCCATTTTTTGTCTATCCCCTCTTATCCTTGTAAGGGGCTGGTGCCTATCCGTAGCTGTTATTGAGTGGGAGGCGCACCATGGACAGGTCGCCAGTATTTCACAGAGCAACACAGAGACACAAACAGGAGACATAAACACACACACACACACACACGCATATCCAAGGGCAATTTAGAGAAATGCAAATCGGCCATTCTGTCCATGCAATGGGGAGAATATGCAAACTTCATGTAGAAAGACTCCAGGCTGGAATTTGAATGAAGTACCTTCTTGCTGCAAGCTGACAGCGTTACCACCTGTACATCCCCGAAAGTAGAAGGGTGGATGGTTTTCAGAGCTAGGTTGAAATCTTTCCAAATTTTAAATTGATTCATTTGGGAGTTGTACATGTAATAAGAAAAACTGAACCGCTTGGGTTAAATGATTTGTCTGGTCACAAATCAGGACCACACATTTGATGTTGTCATGTCTAAATGAGGGTTTGATGGCTTTAGTAACATTTTACTGTTTCTTAGACTTCACCTATCCTTCTGCCAAAGTCAAAGCTATCAGCCAGTTTCATTTCATTATCACGACAGGACACAATATTTCATACTCCAGTCCCATATTACTCAAACTTAACTCCGAGCCTCAAATCTAATCCATTGGTTGATTTTAACCACTTAAACAAAATCTCCAGTGTTACGAAATCTGCTCGAGTCTTAATGAGATAACCGCCAAGGGATATTAGTAGAGAGACAGCCATACATAGACAATCTCACAACCACCATGCATGTTTTTGAACAGTGAAATACCTAAAGAAAAGCTAAGCCTGTGGAGAACCTTTAACCTGGAGACATTTGGATGTATCCCCTTTTTGTGAGTAAACTGGTAGCTTTTCACGAGGAAACATAAATACATCACTTCCAACATGTAAGGTGTATGAAAGGTGTGACAATTGTTCTGTAGAAGCTGTGAATTAACTGGTAAACACCTTCATCTGACAGGATGTTCTAAAAATTGTAACTCGCATTGATTCATCTGATGTACACACAGTGCTTCAAACACATGAAAGATATCATGATTTATTTGGTAATTTTATTCAAACCGATCATCAACATTGTATAAAAGCATTGCAGTAATGTTGCATTGTCTGAAACCTCTCAGAATAGATTAGTAATTGGGTTTATATTGACCATAAAATTGTGCAATTTGACATTTCAAAAATAAATTTGCTTAAGAGAAAAAAAAATTGGTATCAAACTAACTTCTTTTTTGATTAAAGTTTTTGGTTTTGCTAAGATGAGTTTTTTTTTCTTGGGCCATATTGAAATTGGCTTGTTTTGCAAAACTGCAATGGAAACACGTTTTTCGCATCCTAATAGTCACGCGATCAACAACTGGATGTTACCACTGGCGCAACCCACGAAGAAGAAGATGAAAGGGAGTAGTTGGCGGATAATGCAGTGGCTTGTTTTTTTAATAACTCATCGCGTGAATAAACCTATTCACGTGTGATTTCGATTACGTTTCTTATTTAAGGAAAACAACGCGATCGCGAAATTGTATTTTTTCTACGTCATCAGAAGTATCGACAAAGTTTTGCGTGTATCTGTAATGGAAATACAGCTAGTCCGTCATCTCCTTTGATAGGAACTTTGTCCATTCCACCCTGTGAATCTCTTCTTGCTTGGCCCTTTAAGTCGCTGCTTGGTCAGTGAAGGTTTCCTGTTCACATTGGCGTGCAGAACACACCGGGTTGCTCATGTTGCTGAGAGTGCATTCCGATTGTGGTTTGGAAACAGTTTTGTGCTCAACTACTGTGGTTACCATAGCGCTACTTCGATTACATGTAGCACACACACACGCGTGGTTAGTATTTTCATCTTCAACACTTTACGCTAGAGTGGAAGCATGAGCCAAAACACACACAGTAACAATCACATGCTAGCAGCGCTCACACTCAGTATTTCACATGCCCATATTCAGTTACACAAAGAGTACACACGCATACACACCCGTACACATACTTCACTCATTATCTCACGCCGCAAAGTCTTTTGCCCATTAGCTCTTCTGCACAATTTAATATGAAAATGAAGGGAGAAGAAATCAAGCCTCATTGAATTTTTATGCTGATGAGTTGCTAAATGTGGCGACGTGATTGTCAGAGCAGCCGGTTCAGATGGACGGAGTTGACGGCTTTGAAGGGAAGAGGAGTGAAAGCAGACAAAGAGAGATTAAAGACGCTTGCGGCTAATATGTGAATTGATCATTTTTGGCACAAAGGGAGCAACTTTGATGGATTACTGAGGTTGAATGACATACAGGTACTGATGGAGGCATTGCATTAATCTTCATTTGCATCCAAACAAAACTGTGAAACATACACTGAGTAGAAGTAATAAATATAAAAGCTCTGAGAATCGGCCAAACTTCCATTGGCTGGATAAACTTCAACTATGTCTTTCTGTGAAAGTAAGTCATTTTGACCTACCCCTTGATTGAGGACTATTAGCCACACTAACAAACATTTTTCTAGGTTTACATCTGACACGACAATAAGGTACTCTTGTAAAGAAACTCTACATGTATAGTGACAAATATTTAATTGTACACTATAATAGTTTTATTTGTTAGGCCTCCCATTAGTTTCCACCAATATGGTTACTAATTTTTCGTGTTGGTGGAAAATTGTTGGTTGCTAAATGGTCCTATCATGTTCATATTTTTCTAGGTTTACATATTTTTCTCACAAAATTAGTCAGACATCACATTATATAAATTGCACACATGAACCTAGATTTTAAAAATAAGATTTAATAAAAATCAGATTTCAGTGTTTCTTATTTTAAGAAAGTAAAATTTCCATATTTTTCCTGGCTGACATTTTTTTCAGCCCATTTGTTTAATTTTTACACCAAAGTTTTCTTGAATTTGATCATTTTTAAATTTTATTTTTCATACATCCAACATAACATAAAAAATAAAAACAAAACAAAAATAAAGTCAGCAGTTTCAGGAAATAACATTTCCTTAAACTACCACTTGGTTTTAAGGAAACATCCACATCAAACCTTAGTGGTGCCTCACAGTTCAGTACTGTAGGAAGGTATGCAGTCATGGCTAAATAATGTCCCAGTGTTGTTTTTCAAAACAATTTGATCTCCGGCTAAATATGGCTGCAGTCATTTTTTTTGGACATGTCAAAAATTACTTTGGCATGAGCACCGCAACTCATTTTACTAGTCGCATACAGATTCTTGTAAGTATATTCCTACATGTGGCACAATTTAATTTCATGTTGCACGGTGCAGATACTGATGAAGATTTACTCCTGTATGTATGTTGTAAGTTTTGAGGGGCTCCAACTGACACCAGCACGACCTATTCCTCGATTTATTCAGCTGATATTAGTTTGAGCTTCCATTCCCATGTTTTCTTGTGGCGTTTATCTTAAAAAAAAGTGGTGTCAAAAATGTCAGTACAAACTCTGGAGCTTTACACACGTGGCTAATAAAATGTTAGTTGGTTTCCTTGTTAAATGCGACCCCCTTTGGAAAAAACGTAGTGCTCTGCTCCAGTTATCCAAAGACCTTGTGCAAAATGTAAGTTTTCCCAATACATTGTCAGCCAATCAGGGCTAAGCAACCAGCTTTCTTTTCTGCTTTTCAAATAACCAGTAATAAAGTAAGCTCTACTTGTTTGAGGTATTTCTTTTTAGAAATCCAGAAACAAGGAATAAAGCCTGTAAAAATCCATTTTTTAATCAGACCTCAAACACACTAAAAGCATATTCCATTCTAGAGTCATTAGGACAGCATAGAAACCCAGGTATTTTTATTACATTCCATTTAAATGGTAAAAAAAATTGTCATAATGTTGCAAACCAAGCTAATAATCATCACCACTTGTTTATTTTAACTACAGTTTTACTTGGTAGTTCGATCAGAGATGGTCTGAAGTAAAAAAAAAAACAAAAAACAAAAAAAAGCTTTAGATTAAGTCTTCATAAAACAATACAATAGAAAGAGCAGGCGATTTGTTCTGAGGCAACAAGGTGACAGTCTGCAGATGCAATACATTTTCCACTGAAGGCGTAATGTGCAAACAGCAAGGCCAACATCTCCAGAGAAAGCCCCTCAAACCACAGAACACTTGTGCTGCTCTGCAGAGTCTGGAATGCTAACATATGCTACTGTGTGGATTTAAATCTAAAGCAAATTCCTGCCTTAATGATGGCTCTGACCTTTAAGCTACTTTTTCTGAAGTATTTTGATTGCATACAGGGTTCCAAAACAGAGGGAAAAAGACTGTAGACATCTAGCTTCTCAGTTTATTTACATTCACAATTTTACCACCAGTTTGTTTTGAACGGTGTGTTAGGATGTAATTAAAGTCTCAGTTCAGCAAAGCAGAAGAAAACTGGACACATTACGTCTTAATGTTAATCATTTTGATGTGTGTAGAAATTCAACAAACTTTGAATCTTCCAGATTCCTGTATTTCCTTATACTGAGTTTAAAATGCCACTTAAAATTCAAGACAATAAAGAGATAACTAAACCCTGTACTATGTAGGACTCATCAAAGCCTTCTAAAGTTAAATATCAAAGAAGGTGGATGAAAAAAAAAACAGAATTAATATTGATATAGCAGCATATGACTTGACTTAAACACTTTTTAGGTTGGTCCAAACTTAAAGAAACCAAGAGGATCAGGTTAATCATCAGGTGAAGTGTGTGTATAATTCATGAAGTGACTTCGCTGCAAATGATTTATGTTTACTGGGATGAAGGATGTAACAATTTACAGTCTGGTACTATTAGAGGAGTGGAGCATTTTAATTCTGCCAAAATGTCCCATCTGTGTTTATGACTGACCATCTTGGGACAAAACTTACAGAAACTGTGGCCACCTCCAAATTATCAAATTATTATTAGCTTAAGCAGACAGGTTTCAAGAATTTTTCATGCAGAGGCATGTGAATCTTCATCAGCGTAGACAGAGTGTTGGCATGGAGTAGCAAAAGAGTAAGTAAAACCTTTTAGATCCTTCATTTATGCCTTCTCAGAGTTGTAATACTTATGCTACTGAAGTTAGTTGACATGTCCAAAAAGTCTATGGGAGCCAGACTACACTCATTCTACAGTCAGATGTGTAGAAAAGTGATGCTGGAGTAATTCAAAGCTGCATATTTCATAACCAAACTTAGAATTGAAAGAAGCTAAAAACTGACATCATGTTAAAGTGAGAGTGACTTGCCAAGCTAGTCAATTTGTCATTAGCTCATTAGATCTTCATGGAACACCATTGAAATTTGTTGGAGCTATCTGTCCGGTGAGTGAAAGGAGAACAGGAAACATATGGAGTGCCGTTTCCTTTGAATTTTCCTCTGAGACAATGGCTGCTGCGTTGGGAAGTTGAACGAATGAGGCAGCACACCCCTTCAAGTCCAGAGGGTATTTAGATTTAATTATTGTCGGGAGGTCTGTACAGCATCAAGGCAAGCAAAGCGCAAACATTATTCTACACTGACGCTTAGTTCTGACTACAAACTGGGCTGGGAAAAAGACATTTACCGCAGGCAGAGTTATGGATGTGTGTCGCAGTGGGAGCTAGTGTCGGTCACCTTGCACCACTGGAGTTTGCTCTGAGATGGGGGTTATATCTGTCCACAAAGGGACGACAGCGAGCATGCCAGGACAAATTGGAGGGCTTGACGGATGGTGATGTAGGATCTCTAGAGGTTGTAGTCTGTTCTGGCAAATGAGGAAAACTGTCAAAGTACTGCTTGGTTCATTTTCTGTTCACTTTAGTCAAGAGAAATAAAAAAGTGGCCACAAAAGAAATGACTGGATATGGATATTTTGTTTATTAGTAAAGGATTACCAGGTCAAGTCACTGACTGGATGGTCATTGTTGTTGTTTAGGATTTTCAATAAAGACTGTGCAGGCATTTGAGAATGAAAAAGGTCTAAATCACTTTTGAATCTGTTATGCAGAAGCATTGAAATGTGTATGTTCTTATATTTGCCCAGTTTTGTGTACAATAAAGTGCATCGATTCAACATGCATTGAATCAGTCGAGATAAAAAAATCAAAAAACCCAGTCTTACTACCCCCAGCAATAGAGCTGAGATCACGCCTCTTACATAGCTTAGCATTGCGTGTCTCAGGAGGGCCAAAATAAAAGCAGTAGGTCTGTTTGACAGTCGTTGCTGTTTGCAGCATTAAATATTCAAAGCATAACAAGTGTTGCAAAGCATGAAACGTTTAAGCGACATCATGTTTTGTGGCTGCACTGAGCAAAAACTACCCAGTAAGTACGATATGGCAGCTTGTTTGCTGCATGAAGGGGTTTGTGAGTAACTTGTCTCGCTGTGTGTTTCGGCAGAGGCAGGATCGGTGGGGAGACATCGACCCCCTCCTTTTCCTGCTCCTGTCTTTTGAATCTTTGATTTTGAAACTTGTAGCGCGAGGTTTTGCAGACGTGCTTCACGGGATGGGACTCGACAGCTGTCCGGTACGTTTTGTGCATCCAGAGAGGAGAGCTTGCACCTTCTGTGTCCAGGTGTACCCATCAGCTGGGACATGTGTATTACTTTAGGGGTCGGGGTGCTCATGTTGGTGTGTGTGTGAGGTACGGTGATAAAGGAAGATTGATGCCGTACAGCGGGACGAGTGTGCTATCACCTTACCTGATGGGGTCCAACAGTGTCACAGAGAGGGGAACCTTTATAAAGGAAACAGCGGTGGTTTGGGAGGCGAACGGTCCAAAGGCGTCGACCTTGACAAAGCTGTGACATCATTTCCTGTCTGGTTGCCGCAGTCTTTTCCTCCAGGGTGATGAAAGGGCACACAGATCTACAGCGCAGCCGCCTATTTTTTCAGGTGCAAAAACAGAAGCGCACACAAGTCATGGACAAACGTCCCAACCTCTGCCAGACGATGCTGAGTCAGCTCTGAGGGTGCGGCCCGGTGATGGCGGCATTGTGTACGTGCGTTATCAATCACCGTGATAGATAATCGGTGTCTGTGTGTGTGTTGTCGTGTGCGCGGTGTCTGCGCGGAGCTTGTAGTTGAATTTACAGCTGCAGCAGGAAAAGCAACACGCGGCCCGTCACAGCGGGACATATGGGAGCTGGTGAAGTGGGCTGAATTTGCAGCCGAGCTTTCTGGCCGAGTCTGCAAATAGAAAACAAAAGCGAGACAAATTCCTGGTTTCATATTCAAAATCCCAGAAAGAGGATCAGAACTCGCTTCTTTTCCTTGCAGCTTCGTTGTTATCCGGTCGATTATGACCAACGCACTGCTCATTTTGATGTTGCAGTGTTTTGTCGCACAAATGTTTCCATTGAATAGACTCAAATACAGTTCAGATTTGTGGCCCAACAGGAAATTCACATTGGGTCGGGCCAGAATTATTTCCTTAATGGAAAGAATTCACGGCCGGGCGTCTGTGGCATGATTAATAAGACTGCAAAACATCCAGCACAGAGAAAGCGAAATGAGAACGCACAATATAAAGTTGTGCTAATCAACTTATTATGATCTAAATAGAGGCGTAGATAGTTTATCCGGTTGAGGAAATAAAGAAAGCAGTGTGCAGAAGTTAAGGAGATGTAGCTCCGCCCTTTTTCCGCTCCCGTCAGTCACACATCCCTGATGACTTGCACCTGACTCACCCTGCGGTTACAACAACGACAAGATGGTTAAACAAAAGCTAAAAATGGGTGAAGTTACATTGCTTTCTTGAATGATGATCAAAAAACAAAGACAGTAAAATCTTAATTAAACTATATAATATGTCAGACATACTTTGGGCTCTGGCCTTTATGATTAAACTTAATTCCTGGTCTTGAATCTGACTGGGACACAATGCTTTTGGGCTCGGTTTGGGTTGGATATTTTAGGCCCCATTTAATAAATCACCTTAGTATTCTGAAGTAAAGTACGGCAATTTGACTTTAATTTTAGCCTTTTTTGATGTCACGCTATGGATTATGACAACCTACTGAGCATAGCAGATGAAGGAAGGAGTTTGTGTCTGTCAGAACTATGACATATTTTTCCTTTTTTTTTTAAATTCACCAATTAGTTCTTACGAAACAAATATTACTTACTAGCAAACAGAGGTGCTGACCTACAAAATAACTAATTAGATATGAGAACAAACTGCAACAACGACAAAAAAAATGAACAAAAGATCAAAAAAAGAGGGTACAAATTAAGAAATGGAAATAAAATTAACACTTGTGGGTTAGGTTTTTTTTTTTTGTTTTCATCTCGACAGTCTGAGTTATTATTTTCCTGACATTTTTAGCATGCCAGATGCAGCGTGTGGTAATAACAGGTGCCATAGTTTTTATTTTTTATTTTATTCAAATATGATGTTTTTGCTAAGACTGAAAACCCATTTCTGTGCTTGCTAATTTGTTTATGGTTATCACAGAGGCCCCCCCTGCCTGAACAAGCTGCTCATTGATACTGTCCTAACGCGTTCTGTGCAACACCGCAAGCCAGCTTTCAGATCTGTGAAGCCGAACCCGCCGATCAGTAGGGCTGCCGAGGACCTCATCTCACCCCGAGCGAACTCCGATGGTCTCGGAGGGGGGAAGAGTTTTAGAGGGGATAGGAAAGGGATTTTTGTGGTTTGGAGATAAGTGGGAATACAGATAACACTCGCATGTGGGTCGGGCGACTCGAATCCCAGAATTAAAGACGCTCGAACGCAGCCAGGGGTGCCGCTGCTGAGAATGAGTGACATCAAAGATTAAGGATCTTGCTCCGGGAGACGACTTTAAACTTGAAGGTCTGACAGCATGAAATCATCTCCTTATGGCTGGGGGGTGGAGAGAGGGTTGCGTTGCCATGACGAGCAGTTCTTCGTATTAGATCTGTTTAAGTTTTAGACGTTCTGTTTCCTCCCAATATATTAGCAAGCTAAAGCAGTCTGGGTTTGGCTGATGTGACAGTGCTGTTTTCATCTGTTTTTAATTTGCATACTAAATTGACTATTTTAACTAAAGGTTATTAATTGATGTATTAAATATCCAAACTGTTTAGTGTGACAACAGAAATGGCTTCTGTCTGTTTGAGACTTCCTATAATAAGTGGAATTTTAGCAAATGCTAAAATTTGGTAAAATCCACATGTTGGCATGTGAACTAGCCCCAACAATTAGCAGCAAGCTAATACAGTAATTTTGACATTAATTTGCCACCTAGACAAAAAAAAAGTACTTAGAATTGAGAATAATTCAGCTTTTGTTGCTGGTTTTCACAAAAGTCCAACCTTTAAGTTGAGTACATTTAAGTTTGAGGGAAAAGATTAACATAAAAAAAATAATTTATTTTATTTTGACCAATTTAAAGGTGTCGCTCTTATTACTTCAACTATTTTATCAATTTACTTGCTCTGTTTTGACATCTCCATCATTCAAACACCACTCTCCAAGTTATTTTGGGAATCTGCAGGTTTCTCAAAGGTTTTTTTTCGTGGCGTTATGCGTCCTTACAATACGACAGAAGTGGAAGTTCTTAGAGCCATTCTTAGAAGGGACCATGCTAGTTAAACAGCCAGTTGTTTGGGAGACATGTCAAGAATATA
>CAEGAE010099691.1:0-38867 GCA_903067095.1 Girardinus metallicus
ATTGGACTGATATTGATATGCGATAGTAACACTGCTGTTATGTTAGATTTACCAATGTTTTATTTTAGCTTTTTTTTTATCAGATTACCCGATTAATCGTAAGAATAATCAATAGATTAATCGATTACTAAAATATTTGTTTACAACAGCCCTAATTGTGCGTTTATAAAACTAAAACTTACTGAAATTATAGCTATGCTATAAAGACGTAGCTATAATGTCTTTAATTAGTTTTTGGATTAACCAATTAGTAACTGAATAGAAACGGTGCTTAAACAGGCATATTTTTCTTGCATAATGTGAACCAAGCAGAGCTAAAAATATCACTTGAGGAGTTTTGAGAAAAACAAAAGGTTTTTTTAGTATCTTAAATACAAAATGTATACATTTTTTACTCAGTTTTGACTTAATTACTTCTCTGAATATGTTGTTTTTTCAGGAAATTGCCCTTTTTGAGTTTGTATCCCCCATTTAACAATTAATCTGCTACTGAATTAGGTGACAATTATTTCAATAATTGATCACAATTAATCACGATTAATCCGATTAATTGTTTTGTTCATTCCTATAAAAATCAACTGAATTTCACTGTCCTGTGCCAAAGTGTGTCAAGGATTGCAATATGTAAACTTGATTAATCATCCATCCATTTTCTGTTCACCCTTGTGCCTTAATGGGGTCGGGAGGTGCTGGTGCCTATCTCCAGCAAGCGTCTTGATTAATCAGTCAGATTAATTGGAAAGAAGGGTTTTTATCTTAAACAAAAAAAACTTAAAATCTAATAATTTTTGTACAGTTTTGGCTTAATTACTGCTCTGGATATGTTGGGTTTTTTTAAGTAACTTGCCTTTCTCTGAGTCTGTATGCTCAAAATCAGTTGGTGATTTTTTCAATAATCAATTAATCACGATTAATCGTTTCATCCCTACAAAAATCTACTGAATTTGACTGTCCTGTATGTAGCTTCATAACCGTTTCAGAATGGAATAAATTAGTTTCTTCAAACAGAATCTGGTCCAAATTGTGATTGTTTTAACTGAATATGAACCTAGGTTATTAAAGTTAACCAAAACGATCAAAACAATGAAAACATTTTTGATAACTGAACTTAAAAGAGTAATTTATGCGACAAGCCTAACTGCCGGTAAATTACGGTACTCCATAATCCTCCTACCGACGTTTACGACAGTTTGCAAAATGGCGACAGCAAAAGTTGAGGTAAAATACCAGAGACAGTTGGACGTTCAACAATAATACATTCTGTGAAAATGGTATTTTCTGTAAGCCAGTCCCAATAAGTAAATCAATTAATCGCACGCTAAATTAAGACAATATTAATTTCCATTTGCATGATTTATCGTTTTTGATGACAAAAAGCTCCAGTCTGGTTCCTTGGTCTCAACCAGTCGTCCTTTTTGAAGGATAATTGTATTTACAGAGACTTTATAATTAATTTTATTCACTGTTTTATTTATTTTGTTTATTTAAAATGTCTTCCAGTTCCAGTGTTAAATTTAAAGTTTATTGACCTCTGAGAATGTGTTCCTATTATGCCATTGATATTATATTATTTGAAAACCGTCTCCAGACAACATTATTGTTTATCGGCAAAACTTCTGAGACGACCAATGAAAACTAAACTGAAACTAGGCAACATTTAACAAATAAAAACTAGCAAACGCACTCTAAAAAAAACTAATTAACTGATTTAGACAAAATGTCACAACAAAGCCAACCTAAACTAAACTACTATAAACCTGGTTCTGACGCTGAGGCGAGTCTTATTCACCACAGGAAGGGGCGGGGCCTGCGCAGGAAGTCACAGATATCAGTCCTGATTAGAGGGATGATGGGAAAACGCGCTGATGTGATCAGAGATGAAGGAAACTCACCAGCAAAGCCCAGCGTATCTGGGGAGGCAGAGATCGGATCCAGGCCTCCATATGTGGGTAGGGCTTAACCCCTGCACCACCATGTCGCATTTTAGCTGATTTTTACGTCGTTGATGCGAGACCTGCATCGTAATTCTGCACCAGAAGAAGTCAGACACGATAAATCAGGACGTGAAAATTATAATAATGGAAGAAGCGCATTAGGTCAGAATCACGCCACCCTTAGTTCTGACTGCACATCCAAACAGACTGAAGGTTCACTGCGCTTTTTCTTCCTCAGCTTTCTTCATATTGTTCTGATTTTGTGACAAAAATGTCGACAATTTAAGAATAGAAAATAGATTTTAAAATGGATCCAAAGGCACCGTCCGTTATAAACAGAGCGCTGCTGTGTGACGTCAGCATTCTTCTTCCGTGCGTTTGGGGTCGTCAACAATCCACACAGAAGTTCGATTGAAGTTGCATTTAATTAAAAGAATGAATAACCATGCAAAACTAAAAAAAAACTAAAAAGATTTCAGAAAAATAATTTAAAAAAAAAGTGGAGAAGTTGACTCCAAGTCTAAATGTTTAAAATAAAAAATACCAATATCAAAACAAAAAAAATCAATCATTTTCTAACATTAATGTCTTAAAATATACTAAATACATAAAAAATGTAATTTGGCCTTAAACACGTTAATCACAAGCCTTACTGTTTGTGCACCAGTCCGAAAGTCTGGACTGGTATTTCCACCCTTGTTACATCATCCCAATTTTGGCTAATCATCTCTTTTTTGAATGCTAATGATTGCCAGACATTCAGAACCAGGAAAACATGTAAAAAGGACTTGAATGACCGCATGAAGTAGGCAAAGAATAACAAAAAGCAATGCATCATTTAAGACCAGATGACGCTGATCTATTAGAGAGCCTCACAAAGCCGTTTCAAACCCCAGCGAGAGCCATTATTCACAAAATATGAAATAGTGGAAAACCTTCCTAAGAACTGGCTGTTCAACCAAAGCCACTAAATCGCTACGGCCACTATCCACGGTACAACACCGAGACGGGCGGGGAGAAAATGGCATCCACGGAAGATTCGTTCTGCAAAACTAGACTCTACCGACCGAAAAGAACACAAAGGCCACATTCACATTACCACAAACATCTGGATCATCCGAGGAGATGAGAACATGCTCTATGAACGCACAAGGCCAACGGTAGAGCATCCTGGAAAGTGTGAGTCGCATTACGTCAGGCGTTAGTTAAACCAACAATTCAGACAAAGAGCCGAACACGGTGGAGGCAGTGTGGTGATCTGGGCTGGCTCTGCTGCAGCCGCAACATCTGAACCAGAAAAATCAGGAAAACAACATTTACTGGGTGATAAATTGTCCCAGAGGTTATCACAATAACCAATAATGTTGTTTTGACACCATTTCCAAGTAATATAATAGTAATAATGGCTTAATAATGCAAGAACACATTCTCAAAGATTAATAAACTTTCAGTTCTAATGAACATTTAACACTGGAACTGGAGGACATTTTAAGTAAACAAAATAAATACACAAAACAACAAATAAAATGAATTATAAAGTTTCTATGAACAAAACTATCTTTCAAAAAAAGGAGCTAGTTGAGACCAAAACACCAAACTGACGACTTTATCATTCAATTATTGGTACAAAGGGAGAAAAGAGAAAAATGATAAATAATGTTAATGGAAATTAAGCGAGCGAGCAATTAATAGTGACAGGCTAAGTTTAGACCACCTGATGTGATCATATAAAGCCCACGCCGTAAAAACACAAAATCTTACCGAGTATTTTTGTTCTACTTCCTGGTACACTGGAAATGAGACAAAATTATTATTATTATTCCTGATAAAAAGTACTACTTCCACAGCTTATTATTTCTTCTACCGTCTTACACATTTAAGAATTATTGTTCTTGAATCAAGCTCCTATCTTCTAGAAAAGATTCTTGTCAGTTAGTTTTGTCCTACGAAAATATTTCCACTAGAAACCAGATCAAAAATTCTTGGTAAGATTGTTGTCTTTACAGTGTAAAATGAAGGTTTTGGAGGGGCTTAGTCAAATATTCTGAAATAGAGAAGTTAACAAAAAACACCAATTCAAATTTAAGACTTCCTAAGACCATTATGAATGAAATTTAAGCCCTATATCGCGACAGAAATGACGAAAGCTGCAGCTCTGTTCCCTTTTGGTTCCTCCTTTTCAGCTGCATGTCCCTTCAGAGTAACGACTTTGTTGGAATAAATTTCTTAGAAAACTAAAACTGGAGCTTGATCATCGTGTTTAAAATCTAATAAACCTCCGATTTCTGAGTTTATGTCGCCCCAAAAGCTGAACTTAGACCACTGCTAGCAGTAGCATTGCTAACCGTTTTCTGTGCTAGGCTTTTCAGCAAAGAACGTACTCGGCATCATATAGTTTGGCAACAGAAGAAATCCAATGATAAACAATAAACTTGCACTTAAACCATAACAGACGCAAAAAAAAACTAGCTGGCTAGCTAGGAAGGGTATGTTAGCATCTAGCTAGCGGTAGCCTCAACAGATTTGAAGATATACAAGTTGCCTGAAAGAAAAAATTAAGCAAGAAAGGAATAATTTAGAACTACGTAGAACATAAAAGATTAAATAGTTCTTTCACGTTCTTCCTACAACCCTTTGTAGGAGAAACTTGGATAATGCTGTAAAAAAAACCAACAAATTTAAAACTTAAAAATACCAAAATGGCTCCAAAGCTTTGTGATAGATTCATATAATAAACTTGTAGGTATTTGGGAGAAATTTCAAATATCAAATTAGTTTATTACTCTGAAACAACCGTTTTAAAAATGCGTGAAATGTAAAACACCTCTTCTTTTTCATAAATTAATTGACATGGAATTTGCAAATCTGCATCCTTCAAACCTTTATTTACTTTTTTTTTAAACCTGTGCAGCAAAAACAAACATCCAAGCAGTGCAGAGGGTCTAAAACGCCCGCAGAGATGAGACTGCTTGGTGTTGCTTTTGCCGTTTTGTTTGTTGCTCGACAGGCGTGAGAAAGAACGAACTTTTCAGTCGTCTGTGTGATGAATGGACTCTGAAAGTATGATAAAGCTAGAGCAATGGCTGTAGATCCATGGAGGGGAGGATTTATGTGACTGCGAAAACTTGAACCCCCACAAGTAGACGGCTCAACCAAAACAAACACGCAGAAAAAAAAGAAGAAAAAAAAGTTCAAATATAATTAGTCTTCTTCACCGAATCCACAAATCTTTTGCAAACAAACCAGCTGTCTTACAAGCCTGAGGACCTCAAGATAAATACTTGCTCCTAAACAGAAAGTGTGAACACTTTATTTAGGCTGTCTAAATGTTTATCCGTCTCCATTTGTAGCGCGTCTCGCTTGTTGTGCGTGCGGCGATCGCAAAACAAACTCAGACGGCGATAAATCCACACATCTGGCCCTTAAAATAAAGACGGGACTCCTCGGAAAGCCGTTTCTGATGCGAGAGGAGTTTTCTGTGGAAGAAACGACCACAAGAAAACGACGCAGCAAAAACAGCAAACGTTGCATCTCTTGCAGATGTCCGCCAGCTTTGTCCACAAGGTAGGAGTGTCTGCTCCCATCACTGCAAAAACACAGAATCTTTCCAAATATTTTTGGTTTCCGGTGTGAAGATCTAAGTACACTAAACATAAGAAAAACAACTAACTTAAATATTTCAGCTTGTTTTGAGTCCATAATTCCTCAATATTCATAAAAAAATATTCAGTTACAACATGGGGAAAGTGTCTGAGTGAAATAATCTGCCAGTGGAACTAGTTCTATTCTTATTCAACGTCGAAGGGCAAATATCATCCGAAATTCACTTTTTTTTTGGTCTCTCCTGCTTCTGAAAACATTCCAAGTGTTTTAAAAACAAACAACCATCTGTTTGTTTTCTTGGCAATAAATTAATGTTTTTTGGTGCCTGAAAAAATTTGCCGTTTCAAAAACCGAACGCACAAATCAGCAGGATCTACAGGTCACGTAGAAACCACAGACCGTTACCTAGCAACCCCAGTGGAACGCCGCCAGTCACCTAGCAACCCAAACTGAGTTCCAGCACGATTGGTCAGCTGGTTTTACCGCCATATGAGCTGTACAATGGCTGCTGGAAAAGACAAGGGTACCAAAAGAGGGTGTACTGCTGACTTACAGTTGTTTTGTGTTTTGTATAGACCTGTCCTAACCTCTTCAAGGAAGCATAACGGGTCATTATTTATTTAAAACAAGCTCTTGTATCTTGTAACTTGGTTTTGTCTTGTTTCAAGTGTTCTAAAACATTTGCACTAGAAACTAGACCAAAAGTACTTGGTAAGATTTTGTGTTTTCGCAGTGCAGAACCAGTCTGAATTAGATTATTCTGCTCACTTTAAATATCTTTTATAAATAGGGGTTTCTGCTGCTCCCTGAAGGGCCACATTTTGGTGGAGGGAAGGCCCAAAATGGCACCCGCAACCACAGAACCAGAGGCAGGCAGCGGCGGTCTCCACGCTGCCTCTCGCTCTGATCTGGGAGAAAAACAGCCCTTCAAACAAGAAGCCTGTTTGTCAGCTAAAAGGGGAGAGCCAGTCCCTACGTTGGCCCTTAATATAGTCTCGCTGATCTAGAGCGGCGCAGGCATTCCTGTCCCTGCCGAAAACCCGCCCCAGTCAGATGGGACTCATTGGTTCGGCGTTTTGGGAGTAGAGAGCTGCGGTCGCTCGCGGGTTTCCAGAAGGAGGAGGCGGGCGGGCTCCTGGGGGCCTCGGCGCTGAGGTGACGGGCCGACTGAACAGGGTCACTTACAGGAAGGGAAACAGAAATGAATACTGCAAACAGGAAAAGCCAAAGAATGCAGAAGAAAGAAAAATCGCTTCACATCTCCTCTGGTTCACAAGTTCAGCGCCAGAGTTTCTCCTTCCTGGAGGGGAGAAGTTAAGAAAACGGCGGCCATCAGTCTTCTGTTTGATTCTGGCAGAACCGCAACGTTCGGGTTAAGATCTGGCCAACGTAAAAACACGGGAAAGAGACAGTACACCCTCTTTTGGTACTAACTGTCTTATGTATCAGGGTATATTAATGAAAAATCTGGTCTTTACTAAGTCTTAAATGTATGGAATCTTGACAAACAACTAATGATTATTTCAGTAAATCAATTATTCTGACGATTAATCGGATAAAATTTTGGACTAAGTTGGCACATTCTGCACATTTAACCTTTTAATACAATATTGGAAATACATTAAAAGAGGCAAATATACTAAATTAAATTCCCATTTCAAACAGGGTTTCAAATGTATGTAATCTAGGGTTGCAACTGACGATTATTTTAGCAATTGATTATTCTGGTGATTAATCGATTAATCGGACAAAAAAAACGGCTGCAGATTTTTCATTTTTATACATTAGAAATACATTAAAAGAGGCAATTAAGCAACTACATTTCTTTTTTAAATAAGAAATAAACATTTTATTGCCTAAAATGCAATAACATAGCTTTCCACTGGTGAATTTTAACCGAGTGAAGCTAAAACATTGCCACTTGTTGAGTTTTGTGTTAAACATATTTAAAGACAAAGTTGTTTTTATCTTGAATGCAAAATGTATTTGTATTTTGTAAAGTTTTGGCTTAAGTGCTGCTCTAACTATGAGCAGTATCTGAATTAGACAAGAAAAGGTAAATAGCCTTTTTTTAAATCTTTGTACTCCAGTTAGCGATTAATCGATTGCTAAAATAGTTGATTTCAATAAATGATAAATCAGGATGAATCATTTCAGACCTAATGTAATTAACACAAAGTGCTAATTACATTAGGTAATTAACACTAACTGTCTGCATTTAATTGCAATTAAATGCAGACAGTTAACGATTAATCAATTGCTGAATTAGTTGATGATTATTTCAGTTATCGATTAATCGTTTCAGCCCTCCTGTAATCTAACCTCAAACACAAATAGATACAGTTTCTGGTGGAGGAAGTTGGTGTTATCTGTCTGGTCACGTGACAGTAATAATGCAGTGCAGGACTGTGGGGGGTTTAACTTAAGCAGCGGTAAAGTCAGTGATGAGGTAATTTTTTCAACCCATATCATTAGATTCAGGTTTGCGCTTTGACTAGGCCAATGTAACTCCTCCAGTTTGGACTTAAATTCACAGACAGAGGAGCTTGTGGTTGATTTTTAGTCTACCTAGCTCCTGCTGCTGATTGAGCCCATATCATCAACCCTCCACCACCGTGCTCGACAACTGATGACTTGAAATAGTTTTTAAAAGTCCTGATAAATCTTTCCAGATTGATGAGGTCTTCGCAGTTTGCTAAACTTGGTTTCCACGCCAGCAAAACAAAGTAAAACCTGTTGCTTTTTTAGAAAGTCAAACTCATAACTTCAATCAATTAATAAATGCAGCTGATTGGGTCCAGAGTTTAAATGGTGAACTCCATGGAAGCAGTGGGGGTGTACTTAGTTTTCACAACACATTTTCCCTCTTTGTTTAACAAATATTGTCAGTAAAGAATCTGCAGCAGTCTGCATTAGATTTAAATGTTTATAGAAGCAGATAAGTTTTATTCTGTCCAGAAACATAAAAGAGGACGTATTTCTATTTTGCAATGGTTGTAGCATTTTCTTACAGTAAAAAAATAAAATAAATAAAAATAAAAAAAGGAAGCAGCAGCAGCATCATCCCCCACTGCGTCAACTAAACCATCCCTGGTGCATTTTCATTATCTAAAGCTGCCTGGATGGTTTATTCTTCCTCATAGCAGCCGTGTGTGTGGTACTGATCCACACTCCCTTATCATGCTGGGAACACACACACGCACACACACATCTACATATATACACTTAGCAGGAACCTGTATTCCCATTACATTAACACAAACCAACCCATCGTTTGCCTCCGCTGCCTTTCAGTGGCTGACTCCCAACATCTGTTTCTGCTGCACCAAAAACTGTTTGTTTGTCTTAACAATTACGGCCCGATGTTTCTCATTTCATTTCTCCAATCGCTCGAAAGCCATTACCCGGTTTCAGGTCCTTTTCTGCTCCGAACTTTCAGAAACTAGATCCAGTCATTTGTTGGGAACAGGCGGTCAGTGGACGCCTCTGACATTTCAGGAAGGGTCGGTTCAGAGGAAGCGCACGGGTCATCTGAAGACCCGACTTGGTCACGCACAGGAGACTCAACGCGAAGCTGTTCGGATCGTCTGTCAGACTCGGACGGGGGTGAGGGTGGAAACATTGAGGAGTTTTGAAGGAGAGAAATGTGTTGTCCGGTTAAAATAACTACGCTGCGAGTTCCGAGCCGATAAGAAGTGCTACTAATGACAGAGACACGTAAACATTCAGCTACTGCTTTCACCCTCAATCCAGAGCTCACAGTTTCAAAGTTGGTGGAGAGTAAAGTCACCAGCACATCTTTCCCAGCGACCCCCGTCTCAAGGCTGCTGGGTGTTGTCAATCAGCACCAAGCGGCTCCCTGGCCCGCTGCCCAACGAGCCCCTCTGTCCGTCTAAAACGACCCTCAGGTTCACGTATCATTCACAAGGAGCTAACAGAACGAATGTCAGCATTAGAAACCAGTAGGGACTGCAGCTAACAATTATTTTAATATTGATTAATTGATTATTCTAACGATTAATCGAATAGAATTTGCACATTTTACAGATTTCTATATTTAACTTCTTAAACCTTTTCTATTAGAAATACACTAAAAGATGCAAATAAGCAATTCAATTCCTTTTTTAAATAAGAAAATTAACATTTTATTGTTTGGTAAATCCGAACCTAGTGAACCTCAAACTAAATTATTTGAAGAGTTTTGACTATTTAACATATTTAGACAAAGGTGTTTTTATCTTAGATGCAAAATGTATATATATATTTTTTTACAGTTTTGGTTTTATTACTGCTCTGAATTAATTTATTTTCTCATCAAATGGCCTTTTTTGAGTCTATATACCCCAGTTAACGATTAATTGATTAATACGTTAGTCTGTGATTTTTTTAAATAATTGATTAATCACAATTAACTTGATTAATCACAACTTGACTGATTGTTTCATCCCTACTTTGATGTGGCAGCTAATGAGAAAACGCATCAAAAAAGATGATTTGTTCTGGGTGATGTGGGTTAACGATTAATCTGATTAATCGTTTCATCCCCTGGTGGGATGAAGCAAAGTATAAGTATTCTGTTACTGTACTCAAGTACATTTTTCATGTATATGTACTTGTGGGCACTTTTGACTTTTCTTAATTTTACATTTAGGGTGTTTTCACAGCTGATCATCCGGTAGACTCGGTTCGATTGGGGACCAAAATTACATTTGCTACATTTTCAGCTTACTTTCAATACTTATTATTTTTAAAAGAAAGTACTTACTTTTAGCCAAGTAAAATATTCATGTGGTACTTTTACTAGACTTTTAGTCAAGTTCCCCGTTTCTCTCCAGCACTATTAGAAACTGCAGCAGCGTGACTCAATCGCAGAGCAATGAGAGGTGTCAGAAGTTCAAACCAAGCCAGGTTTTTAAGTTTGGGAATGACTGCCTGGAAGGTCAAACACCGACCATAAAACAAGCCTCTAAATTCCTCTGTGTTGTAGCTGAGCTCACTCCCTGTCAGAGATGAAGTTTCCCTCCCTTATTAATTAAATGGATTCCAACTAAGAACTCCAAACACTTTAGTAAATAAACAAGACGTACTCCGATGCATTACTTGCAAACATAATAAAAATCATGAGGGTTAAGGAGACACGTTTTGATGAATGACAACCTGAAATCTTAAAGGGGCAGCATTAAGTGTTTTCCAGGCGCATCGTGTTATTTTACAGCACTATCAAGTTACTATGCATCTCATTTAGTTATAAAAAAGCTTTATATGTCAATCATAACTTTAAAAGAAATAATTTCATATCTGACGCCTTGAAATTGGGCCTCTGTCTCTTTAAGAAGCTCCTGCTCTTAATGACACTTCGCCTTCAGCATGTCATCACAACAATGCTCCTCATTATGCCGTTTACAGCCGATCAATATGCAGTTTGTAGACAAACTCGAACATACATGAAGGAATCAAAGCAACCTTAGGTTTGTTTTTGATAACACAACATAAATATCAAAAAAAGTTGATTTTGCATTAGATTCAAAACTACGACCACTAACAAGAAAACTGGAGCATATATTTTTTTTTCTTTCATGAGCTATTTTCTTTAGCCTACACAAATAAAAATCTGAAACTAATCAGCCACCCTGACGAAAACCTGAAATCGCTCCTGATTGGTCCATTTCTATGAAGAACAGTGCAGGTCCTTAAAATAATGGTCAGTTTCACAAGCTGTTGTTGAATTTGACACCATAATAAAATAAAGAAGCAAAACACAATTTGGAAAATTCAGATCCATTCACATTGAGATGAGCATTCAGGTTTGCCTAATGGCTTGAAAAATTAAGAGAAACTATCAGTCAGACTCACTGATTTCCATCTTAAATCATTTGTGAGAATAATGCCACCAGCTAATCGTTAGCTGCTTACTGTTAGCATCAGCTTTCAAGCTTCTTGGTGGAATCAACTTATGCCACCATTTTATTTATCAACGAGACTGGAACACGTTTAACCGCATCTTGTTACATAGACAGAGAAAAAGGAACAAAAATTAATAAGATGAAATAAAAAAGATCCAAAAACCAAGCAACGCAAGAAAACCCTGGCTGGCTAGTTGTTAGCAGCTAGCAGTTAGCATCTGTATTAAAGATTCTTGTCTGCACTAATGAGCCATTTTACAGTCTCTACAAAGTTTGACGGCGTTTGATCGTCCAAATCTAATGGACAGTGATGCTAGTACTGTGAGATTCACTACATTTCTAAGTATCTCTTAATAATAAGGCAAGAAATTTACGAGTTGCCTTGTTGTGTTGACAGAGTGAGCTAATAAGACGTCTTATTAGCCTAGCGGGTTATACTGGGTTACATAAATAGTAGACTCCCTTTTAAAAAGTTTAATTATTTGTGCAGCAGTGTTCAAGATACCAGGAAGAAAAAAAAAGTAACAAAACGATGACAGGAAGAATTCAAATGGTTTGTAAGCACTGCAAAAAAACACAGTTAGCTTACAGTTAGCATCTGATTCAATCCTAGGGTTAGTTTACAGCTTTTTAAGAGTCTGGACTGGATTTGATCGTCTCCAATATTGGCCAGACTTGATCTCTATAATTCTACACTCAATTGGGGAGCTTTAAAACTTTATTAAATCTTAATTTAATTTGTGAAAACATAAAAATGGGGCATTAATTCTGCTTTATTGGCATTACGACCATGTAAAAAATGCAACATATTGTCAGAGCTGGACTTCAGTATATAAAAAATCTTTATCGCTGTTTGGAGAAGTTTTAGTTTTTCCCAAATTATTGCTGAAATCTTAGCTCTCATGAGCCTCACAGGGCACGGATTTGACCAGGTGTTGAAGAACACTAATCCATCACGCATTATTAAAACGAAGGCGTAATTAAGGTTGTTATTATAAAACAGTAACAATCACCCAAAAATACACTTTTACTGCCACTTTTTCCTCTTTTTTGGCATTAACTAAGAAAGGCACAGACAGTTACCTCATATAAAAGCCAAAACTACAAGATTATAACTCACATATGACCTCACTTCCTGTTTTTTGTTTTGTTTTGTTTTTTACCTTAAATGAAACCTCAGCCATAATTTGTCGTTGCTGGTGTGCATGTGGCTTCATGAACACTAGGAAAAAAAAATAAAAATCAAGAGAGCCATTATGAGAGCAGAGGCTGGTATCATTACACATGCTTACATTCAAATTGCCCACTTAACATAGTTTTCCTACAGCAACATGTGTTTATCATTAACGAGCGCCCTAATAGCTCAAAGATTATTCAGGCCCTCTTAATGGCGCGGTTGTGCTTTGTGCGGGTCGGTCTGATAAGAGCCAGGGCCACTAATGGTTTATTAATTCCCCCCCAAAAAGAGAAAAAAAAAACAAAACAAAACCAAAAAAAACGCTTTAAAAACAGTAAAAAAAAAAATAAAAAGCACTCTGACATCTCATTCAATCAGCCTCACGAAAACTTAGACGTACTGAGGAGGAAACAATTAGACAAAAATACTCAACTAGCTGGTTTACTGGATTCAGAATAAGGCAGCTATTGTTGAAATAAGTCAGATTTTTTTAATACATCCTGTTTTTCCTGACGAAATGCTAAAGTTTTCAAACGTATCTGTTCTCACAATTTGTTGAGAGGCTTTCATAGAAGCAAATTTCTGTGAACATAAATAGAGGAAAAAACAGCTGCAAGTGAGAAATGCTCAGTAATTTTGCAAAATTACCAAGTCAATTAAGCTAAAGTGAGGTAAACTGAGGAAGAGAAACTACAAAACAAAAAGCAAATTACTGCAAAAACAAAAGCACTTTGCACCAAAACGTGATGCTGGACCCAACGAGCGAGCCCCTCTGCGTTGGTCAAAAGCAGAGCAGGGATCTGAAACCCATCGGAAGTGTCTTCTTGTCCCCCACCCGACGCAACGATGCATGTGCAACTGTTTGAACTTGGGGTGGGGGGATTTTATCTGAGAGCAGCCATGTGTCCCACTGGCTGCATGTCACGCATGTGGGAGAGAAAGAGACAGATTCCAGGCCTAAAACCGTCTCAGAGTGTCCGTCTCTCTGAAAACGTCCCCCAGACTCCAGCAATACGGGACAAAAATCAACGTAAATGACGACAAATGTGAGAAAGAGGCTCAGGAATCGATTGGAAATATGTTCAAAATCACTGATTGTAAGGTTTGTTTTAGGAATCGTCCTATTAAATCTCAAACAGATTGGCAAATAACCTTTAAAACTTATGTGAAAACATTTTTCTGGTCTAAAAACAAGGTTTTAATATCGATCTAGAGACTTTCTGTGCTTTGAAATACGTTCCCAGTAAATAGTCCTGCTAAACAAATTATGACATCTTCATTGAACGTAGCGTACTTGATGCGCTACATTTTGCACCTTTTGTAACACCATCAAAGTTTTTATCTGAAATGATAAAAAGTTTTCCGTCTCTGGAGGAATGTAGGAAAACACCCCACCAAATGTAGACTTTCTGGTTGGTGGTTTATGTTGGCCGTTGTGATGAAACGTAAAGGTAACACTGACGTGTTCAGGGCGACATGTTTGTCCTTTTCAAACAGACACACTTTCAGAAAAATAGCCTGCAGGAAATCTCCTTTCTGCCAGAGTGCAAGACGACTGTTCAAGACTCAATAGTGCCGTTTATGGAATATTTATTTAAGCTTTTGTTTTTATTCAAGTTGTCCCAGAGAGAGCAGCAACAAGCTGCATCTAAATTTCAACTTTTTGAATCTGTTTAAAGGACCAAATGCCAATTTCAAGGTATAAAACAGATTTAAAGCGGTTTTAAAGTTGTAAGTCCAACTGGGCTCTGTGGGCATCTTCTCTGTTTATATGGAGTGTAAAAAAAATACATCAACCTTCCCCTTTTGATGCTGTGCACTGCCAGTCTGCTGGCTGAAACATTTTCTTTGTGTAAAAGAAAACTAAATCTTATGTTTGGAAACATTCGGTAAAAAACATAAAGCGTGAAAACTAATGGAGGTTTTGGGAATGTTTTAAAACTAAAGCTGCAACTGGACTGACTACCTGAGCAGATAGCCTGACTAATAAATCATCAAATATCAGAATGTTATCTTTTCATATTCCAGAAAAGCAAAAAAAAAAAAAAAAAAAACCTGCAAAAATGGTTCAGATTCAGCTAATTAAGCACCTAAACTTCAAACAAGTGTTTGTTTTCCTATTATTTATCTTTAATGTTTGCATCAAAAGCAAAATAAAGGCATATTGGCGATAAACATACTTGGTTTTCTGTTTTAAATCATCAGTCAGACTCATCTTGACGTGATCACTTCACGTCATTCCTGATCAGAACTTTTCCAAATCAGCATTATTTCCTTTTAAGATGAAGGACTTGCTTCAAGCAGTGCCGAAACGCAAACATAACGCAGAAAATCAGGCCAGCTCAGCGCATAATGCGTGCATTCAGAGGCAGAGTCCATAATGCTGCACCGTGGCTTCGTACACAAACTGTGTATTAACTGGAGCCGTGCAGGGGCGCCCCCGCTCACCAGAGTTAACCAAACACCGCAATCACCGCTCCTTCTAGCGTCACCTTTCTTTTGTTATTCCCGCACAAGCTCCTCCGGCCCCGGTGCGCACACCGACCCTTCCCCCGAGCCCTCTCCGCCTGCCTTACCTCTCTTCCAGGAGGGCGAAAGCTGCGACGCGTCGGGTCCTTCAGCAGCGGCAAAACGCATTATTCTGATCCCAAATCCGTGCGGGGCCCTCCATTAGAAACGGGCTCAAAGTGCGCGGTGACGGGAGGAACATGAGAACTCTCGGAGGTGGAAAGTTTTGTTTTTCTTTAAGACCCGTAAAGCAGCGATTGGCTTCGGCGGCCAAGGTGCGCCACCTTTCCCCCAGTCTGGTTCTGGACTCGAGCTTTTCGGGCCGAAACCGCTTGTTCCTGTCCCGTTAAGTGCAACTTCTAAAACTCCCCGTCTCTACTGCTGCCTCTTCCACACACACGCATCTTTGAAGGCAGTCAGTGTCGAGTTGCTCAGCAAATCATGGCAGCGACCAGGCTGCTCGTCAAACCAGGAATGTCCCAGCCCCGCAGCTCGGCACGGCTCCTGGAGAGGGGAGGGAGGAGGCAGGGAGTGAGGGAGGGAAGGAGCTGTGCATTAACAAGTTTTACAATCTAACGAGAAAATAACTTCCTCCTTCCCCCCTCCGAGCACACGTGTGGACATCGTCAAGGAATCACCCAAGCCAGGGTGTCAAACTCATTTTCATTTTGGGCCGAATCAAGTACCGCGTAACAAGCGGGTCCAAGTGACAAACAGTAAAAAACTTTAGTAAGTAGCTGTCCCTGCAGTCAATTACATTTACACGAGTAACTTTTTAGAAAAAATTACTTTTAGGAGAATTTCTACTACTTTCTGCTCCGACTCGATTAAAATTTCTGGATTTTTTTACCCTCTGAATGAAAATCAAACATGTTTTAACCAAAAATCCAGCAGACACAGACACACACAGCTGTAGTTTTTGTTAAAGTTTCATAAGTTTTTTCTTGAAAGAAACTGATTTGGAAACATTTATTTCGCCTGATTTTGTTATTTTTTTGTTACTTTTAGGAATTATTGTAATTTTTGTCCTTAAAATACCAAAATTTCCATTTAACTTTATATTTCGGTCGGTCTGATGATGTAATTTTTAAATATTAAAAGTGTTAATTTGATAATCTCTGTACTTCGGTCGCCTTTTTACCAAATCATTTTTGGTAAAAAGTTATTCGGTAAATAACTGGAGTCGTTTCTTGGACGGCTACTTTTTACTTTACTTGAGGACATTCTTGGGTCCTCTGCCAAACTGCTAATACTGAACTTCTTTTAGCATTCATCAGTGTCTCCACGATTTCGCAATTGTTTTTGTGACTTTTTGCAATCAAAATTACAGATTTTCTCACTGTCAATTATGCTTGTGCATGTACTGCTCACACCTGCCATTTTCTCTCTGCTAAGCTACAGCTAGTTCCCCTTGTCAGAGCCTGCCATGAACGCTAAGGCTAGTTAGCATTGCCACTGATGATGGCAGAGAAACGGTTTTCCTAGAATGGTCATTTCTTTCTCTGCCATTAGCAACTTTAGCATCACATACACAGGGTTGATTGACAGAGCTAAGGCACTTGTAAAAAACCGGATGGACGGACTGATGTAATTTAATGTCTGGAGTCTGGAGGGCCACATAAAAAGCTACGGCGGACCAGATTTGGCCCCTGGGCCTTGAGTTTAACATATGTGACCAAAAACATTTTAAAAAGATCAATATAAATACATTAAAGATCTGCTGTTGCTGTACCAACCTTCTAGACCCCTCAGGTATTCTGGTTCTGGTTCTGCTCTGCATCCCCAGAACCAGAACCAAACGAGGAGAAGCAGCATTCAGCTTCTATGCAATCTGGAACAAACTTCCAGAAAACTGTAAAACAGCTGAAACACTGAGTGCCTTTAAATCTAGACTTAAAACCCACCTGTTTAGAGTTGTATTTGAAACGTAATCAATTAAGAATTTAACAGTGGCACTTGACATAATGTAATGCATTTGATTGTTTCAATGTTTCAATTTAGCATAACTCTGTGTTTTTGTTTATGATGTAAAGCACTTTGAAATGCCTTGCTGCTGAAATGTACTATACAAATAAAATTTGATTTGATTTAAAACTCCCCACCAATAATATTAAACAACCCATTCAAAAAGTTCAAATTAAAATAAAAAATTCATAGAAGTGATACTTCTGTTTCCAGGTATGTCAGTGTTAGCTAAAATGTGAGCTAATACATTTACACACAGAGTAAATTGTGTGTGTGTGTGTACATTTGTTTGTAATACCTTGTGGGGACAATTTTCATGACACATACAACGTTGTGGGGACCCACTGCTCCTTGTGGGGACCGAAGCCTGGTCCCCACAAGGGGAAACGCTGTTTTTGTTTCAAGGGTCAGATTTAGGACTAAGGTGTGACTTGAGTTTTGGTTAGGGTTAGGTATGTAATGGTTAGGATTAGGATAAGGGTATCGGTAAGGTTTAGGCTGTAGAAATGAATGGAAGTCAATGAAAGTCCCCACAAAGATAGCCACGCAAACATGTGTGTGTGTGTGTATGTTAGGATCAACAATGTGTCAGGACAGGGTCCATACTTTTGCTGTGATGTCATCATTTTGTCAATATTTGTTTTCCTTCACGTCTAAAGATTAACCGACCATTAAAGGAGGGTGGATTGATCCAGAATATCAATAATATTGATATCAAATCAGTATAAGTATCAGATCAATACTTTAGTTTCAGATTCCTTTTTGAAATTTTGTTGTACTTTTGTTTGTAGTTTCTAAACTCTACCATAAAAAGTATTTTGCTTAGATTTCCTCTCAGATGAAAACTCTGCACTTTGTTTATTTAGAAAACAATGGACTCACATGTTTTGTTTTTATGTTGTTTCTATTTATTGTGTAAATATGTAATTAAATACACCACAAAATCACCCAAAGTTCAGAATTTTGACAATATATCACACTTAGATAATAAAATAGTAAAAAAGTATCGGTACATGGCCAGGCTAATCCCAAAACGAATGGAATTTTCAACAACGCAGACAAAGTGTCTGCATAACTTGGCATGAGATTAAACACTGAGATTATTGGGTCATTTTTGCAGTCTGCTTTTATGAAAATAATATAAATACTACTTATCTTTAGTTTTTCTTAATTGTTATATTTTTATTTTAACAATTCAGATACAAAATTTTGTTTTAAATTTTCCTATTCCACTTTGAAATAAATTGTTATTTTGCTCTCAATTTTCATTTTTTCTTTTTCCAAGAAATTATTTTACATAGTTAGGATTTTATTTACATTTTTATCTTGTCAGTTTTTTTTTTGTCTTATGCTAGACAAGTTTTATTTTTTTGTGTAAAAATCTCAACAAATGCATTTGAAAACTGATCTCACATTAGGAATTAGAATGTTTAACAAAATAAAGTATCTTTAATAGAAAGTGCAAAATGTTGGGAAATTTGGAAAGATATTCCTACAAAATTGTTTGGCCTTTAAATTATTCAAAGGAAGCTGACTTATAATTTTGTAAACCTCCAGGCGTTTTTGAAGTCTCAGTTAGAGTTTCCAGTTTCAGTCCAGGTTGTGCAGTGTGCGTTTAAAAAAATGATTTAAAATAAGTTGTTTACCAAATTTTTTTTGCTATATTTAAATATGACACTGGTTCATTCATTTTACTTTGGAGCCTTCTATCTCTAAATAACTCTGGCTAAAGTTAAGCAGGATACCAGATAAACAAAGGAAAACTTTAATCTCAATCTAGTCAAGTCTAAAACTGAAAATACATGGATATATGCTAAAACCCAAAGAAAAACAACAAAATCTTCAGAAAGCCTGAAGGACGTAATACAAAATGAAAAATTGATGACTCAAGACTTCTGCTAAGTTGAGACACTTTCTGTTTAAGACACCCAGTAACAAACACTGCATCAAAGATTGGCGTCATCTTTATTTAATGTGGAATAATCTGTTTCTTTTTTAAAACAGCTCAACAAAATAAACTGTTTCTGAAAAGTCCTTTGCTGTTTAGACAGCCTGAGTGTTCTGCAAACCATTCCCCTGACTTGGAGAGACGCCTGCTCAGAAATGCAGCAGAGAGGGAGCAGTCGGAGGCAAACAGGCATCTGCTGTGCGTATGGGCATGAGTAAACAGCATAATCAGCTCTGAAGAAGCACTTATGTGTTCCAGTGTGTGCTTGGTGGCCCACCCTGCTGCAGGTGCAGCTCGCCGTCTGACAGAGGAGGCTCCTGCAAGGTGTCAGCTTGTCCTCCAGAGGTTAGATGAACTCACTGGGGGTCTTCGGTTGGTCAAGGCCAAATTCAGCAAACCTTCAGGCACAGCAAAGATTTGGGAAACAACGTTATGGATAGAGGACATACAGATCCCACTGTACTGAACCCCATTGAAAACCTCCTGATTGTGCCACCAAATACTGATTTCTGAACTCTTCTTGAGTTAAAACATTAGTATTGTTGTTTCCAAATGAATATGAACTTGTTTTCTTTGCATTATTTGAGGTCTAAAAGCACTGCATCTTTTTTTGTCATTTTCTGTAATTAAATACAACATTTTTGCTTAGAATTTCAGAGACATGTCAATAGTTCATAGAATAAAAGAACAACGTTCATTTTACTCAAACATATACCTATAAAAAGACAAATCAGAGAAACTGATCATTTTAAGTGATCTCTGTATGTCACTGTTTACATCCTTATCTTTTATTTAGCATTAATAAACACGGTTATTTTATTTGAAAGCTTACATAAAGGCTTGTTTATATATATTAAAGTAAAAACTCATTTATTCTGCCCTCCTGCTAAACTCCTCTGGCTGCTTGTGAGTCTTCACTGCAAAAACACAAAATCTTACCAAGTATTTTAGGTCTAGTTTCTAGTGCAAATATTTTAGTACACTTGAAATGAGGCAAAACTAACTTACCAGTAACTTTTTAAGAAAAGGAATAGGAGCTTGTTTTAATTAATAATTCCTCAGTATTGATAAAAAAGTGCTGGTTCCCCTGGCAGATTATTTTACTTATAACAAGACATTTTTCCCATGTTATAAGAAAATAGCACTTTTTCATCAATATTAAGAAATTATTGAAGCAAACACTTCTTTTCCTTCACGAGTCACATGATCAACAGCTGGATGTTACTACTGGTGAAAACGACAAAGAAGACGACAGGAAGTGGCAAAAGGATGTTTTTTTTTGTTTTTCAGATAATGTGCAGCTGGCTCCACCAGACCCCTCACAGCACCGCACAGTTCATAAAACGTTGTGTATCATTCGCATGTGTTGAAGCCAAAGCTCTTCTGCAAAAATGGCTGATTACAATTTCTCCAAAATGCTGCATACATAGTAGCTTCCTCAGCCTGTTAGCATAGCCACCAATGAACCGTATCAACATTTTTCTTGTAACGGTAAGTTGTTTCTCTGCAATTAGCACGTTTAGCAGTGCGTTCATGAGGTTGATTGACAGCGCTAAGACCCTCTTCCTGGCTCTGATTGGTTGTTTTTGTTCTGTAGCATTGTCGGCAGTAGCAGATGGATGTTTTTACGGATTATGTGGCTAATGTTATACTGCCAGTACATGGTGACAGTTTTAGCAAATATGTAAATAATATGGAAACACCAAAATGGCAAAAATATGTTTTTTTCTGTTTTACATTAACAGAACATAGACAAAAATGAGCACACAATTGTACCCAGCAGCATAAACTCAATGGTGAAAACTCTTCTAATGAGCTTCACATAGTAAATTGCTTTAGAAAAGATTAATAATTTTAAGGAATCAATGTTGTTTCCTCAACTTTTATTCAATATAAAATAAACTCAAATTTAGAACATGGTTGTATCAACATGCAGTTGTTTTTTCAACATTAGCAGAATGTAGACAAAGATGTGCACAATTACAATGAAAATGCAGCTAGTGTCCGATCTCACAAACATGTTTCTGGAAGAAAAGTCAAAGATTCCCGCAAACACTCCGAAACCTTGAGGAAAGTCCGGTTTGCACTTTGTCAGACTTTAATTTCCTGGCCAACATGCCAATTTCTCTTCAGGCAGGTATTCAGCTCTTTAATATCTGCCAGTCTACCAGGTCAGGCGCTGGTTGGAGATGGAGACAGAGGCTCCAGATCCAGAGGAGGAGGGAGCGCCGGGTGATTGGACACAGTCGCATGTGAAAGGCCAGAGAGAGCGGCGAGTCCGCAGGGAGCACGGTCTGCGCACAAAAGCGCCAGCGGAGTGGCGCTGTGGGGGCGGGAGGGGAGAAAGGGCACGCTGGGAACCAAAGCTGACAGCGCAGACACTTCTCATCCACTCAGAGCCCGGCTGTCTCTGGACCCCTGGGGTCCAGCGCAGCTCGCCTCGGATAGCAGCAGAAACATTCCCCACGCAAAGCAGCGCTGACCCCTTCCCTACATATTCAACCGATACGGGCTTCCAACATGTCCTCTGTCCTGATCAGACAGAATCCAGCACATTTAGCCAATATGAGATTACTTGTTGACGTCTGGCTGGAAGACTCAAGCAGCTTACACTAAAATACCGACTTTCTGCACCTGGCAGCCCGGCTGAGGAGTCACGCTAACAAGGGATTTGAGCTCTGCGGGTTGGGTTGTTTGAAGTTGGGACATCCAGCTTGTTGTCGCTGGGTGTGAGGATAATAAGCCTGACCACTGTCACCAGAGTGTTTATGACCTGTGAAGCAGTCAGTTGACTCTGACAGCAGGAGGCCGAGTGACGTTTGACTCCCTCAGAGCTATTAAAAGACACTTTCAGATAAGAACAAAAACAGACTTTCTCACTTGACATTTATTATTTACCCAATGGGACAAAATACTACAGCTAAGTTTTATGGTCGCAGATTCTATTAATCATATGAAATCAGAAACCTTTAACATGAAATGAAACATTTTGTCAGTATCCTCTATAAATGTCAATCCTGGTCAAAAGGGGTAGAGTACCAAAAATTTTACTCAAGTAAAAGTAAAAAGTAGCCATCCAAGAAATTACTCAAGTAACATTACAAAAGTATTTGGTAAAAAGTTTACTCAAGTAACTGATCAATCATTTAATATTTAAAAACTACATCATCAGATGAACCAAAATGCAAAGTTAAGTGGAAATTGTTCTATTTTAAAGACCAAAACGACAATAGTTAATATAGGCAACAAAAAAATAAAATTAGGGAAAAGAAAATGTTTCCAAGTCAGCATCTTTCAAAAAAATTATGGACCTTTAATAAAAACTGCAGCTGTGTGTCTGGTGGACTATTGATTAAAACATGTTGGTTTTTCATTCAGTGTGTGGAAAATCCAGAAGTTTTACTCAAGTAAGAGTAGAAATACTTCATAATACAATTACTCAAGTAAAAGTAAAAAGTGCACCGTAGTTAAAATACTCCTAAAAGTAATTTTTTTCAAAAAAGTTACTCAAGTAAAGTAATTGAGTAAATGTAGCTAGTTACTACCTACTGTGCTCCTGGCAAACATGTAAAAATCTTAAATTATATTAATCTTTTATAATATTCCACTTAAATTTGGGGAAAATTAAGCCTTTTGAGTGTGTTTATTCAGCAAGGGGGAAAAAATAACAGTACTAAATACGGCTGGACGAAAACGATAAACAAAATGTATTGCGATATAATGGTTTCTTACTAATCAATATAAATAATTATTGATTACTTTAGGCTTCTTCTGGGTAATATTTAAAAGAACAAATAACTAAATTGACTTAGTTAAACAAATACTAGTGAGGAACTAATCAGATATTCTCTAATTAATACATAACAGCCGACGTGGTTACACTAAGGGGCGTTTTGTTACGGAGGGAACAAATTTTACTATTTCATTCAGAGAAAAATATATTTAAAACTTTATGGCTGTTATTTTTCCCCACAACAAATCTCTGTTTTTTGTCTTGTTTGAAAAGGTGCACACTTCTGACGTTGTCTGAACATAAGGCTGGACGTTATGGCCGAAAAACATATCGCAATAATAAGGTTCCATATCAGTCGATCATCGATAATTACTGGTTAGTTTATTGTTTTAAATATATGAAATGCCGCCAAACTGGTGGCATGACCTTCCTGTTTTATCTAGAAGTTTTTACTCCATGGGTTGTTTGTTTTATTTCTAAGCAGTTATAACACGGAGAGGCAGAACCTTAAACTGCTGCTCCGAAAGTTACTCAACAGGTCGTTGCTAGGTAACCAGAGAATTATTGAGTTGCTAGGAAACCAGAGTGAGTGAGCGACCTAGTTGATGATTCCACCAACCTAGCTTAGCCAACAAGGTTCTGCCTAGATCATCCAGAATGAATATTGATATCGATCATGTGTTTATCGCAATATATATTGTTACTGATTTATTTCAAGAGTGCAGGATAACAGTACTAAATAGGGCTGTTTGTGTTGATAAAAAACACAAAATAGAAAAATTTGTTACTTTCCCTTTGAGATCAGTAAAGTACTTTTGAATTTAAAAAAGTAAATAACCAATGAAAGCTCAATGCTAAATGAATTATCCTAATTAATTTGGATAATTCTTAACCGAATTAATTAGATACCATGTCTGTAGTTCCCTTGAAAGGACTAATTTTTCATCAGTGTAGACAGAGTATTGGCATAGAATAGCATGAGATTAAATTATGTAAAAATTAAATTGGTGCTCAGGGTCTTTTAAGGACAGATATAATTTGAATTGAAGTTATCGAATTACATCAGCTTCTGCTGAATATCGTGTTCTTGTAGTGCTTTAGCTTTAGTGAAACTAATATTTATAGTTAGCGATAACTCTTTTTAGATAGTGGCACTCACCACTGTCACAATGCTTAGGTGTTCTTTAATGCTCTTAGCTTTTGTATTTATGTCTTTTATTGATGCTTTTCCTCAAATGTAAATCGGAAACCAGTTATAACCTGAAGAGATCACGTGTTGTCCAAGTTACAAGAATTATTTTTCTTATAAATTATTCATTTATTTTAGAGCTTCATCGTCACCAGGGGTGCCTATAACTATGGAGGGTGCTGTGAATGTTTTCATAAGACAAGTAAAACTTTGTTCAGGCGAGGAAACATATATGCAGGTGAGAAAAATCACATTATTTTACAGGATAGGTTAAACAAATTTCCCTTCAGAGGCTCATAGATCATCCAACTGAGGCAGGTGTGTCTCTCTGTGTTGCCTTCATTGGTGTGTTTTCATGGATGTGTAAAAGATGAGGGAGGAGGCGCCCTCTCCATCTGTTTTCTGCATCACGTTATCCATTCGTTGGCTCTCTGGGAATCCCATCAGTATGTAACGTCTCACTTATTCACACGCCTCCCAGAGCTTTTCTGCATACAGCAGATCAATCCGGGTGCCTGTTGGCTCGGCGGCGACCCGGCACATCCTCTGACCATCTCACACCAGTCTCTCATAAATAAGCTGTCTCTGTCAAAAACGCCTGAGGAATATTTCACTGGATTTACTTGGAGAAAAATTTTATGTCAAAAAAAAAAGAAAATATTACAAGATCAAAAATATACAGATCAAAAATTCTCAGCTTAGTAATAAATAATTACAACAAATAAATATAGATGTAATATTTACAACCCAGTATAATTTATTATATAAACATTTTAAATATATATTTTTTAACATTTAACCAAATATAAATGCTATTAACATACAAACACAATGAATACAAAGTTCAACAAGTTTATTAATATTTATTTATATTTTATATCAATATTTGTATTGATATAAAATATTTGCATAATACAAATTACTGCATTTATTTATATTTTACATAAATATATTTATTATTTATATTTTATAAGATAAATATATTTACTTACATAAAATAAATAAATATTTGGATATATATTATAAATAAATATGTTTATAGTAAATATAAATAACTATTAACACATTTTAAAGATACATTATACTTTAAATACATATATATTCATAATACATACATAATATACATATATAATTTTAGTTATTTTACATTTATTTACATCTGATTTCAATAACTATTAATTATATTTTATATAAATAAATACATACAAATATTTTATTTTTAATATTTATATTTTATTAATCATATTTTATTTGATTTAATAGATTATTCAATCGTTGTGATGCATTTTCAGTTTATTTTTAATTATTGTACATGTAAATATTGCTCTCTTGAACTATTGCCCTTTTTACTAATAATTTGAGTGGTTAAAAAAAAACTGAACAAAAATCCCTTTGCTTTCTTATTCAACAATTCAGTAAAAAAGTGTTCATGAATTAATCCACTAAATTGATTTTGTTACATGAGACTTATTGGTTAATAACCATTAAAATATGCATTTTAATAATGTACTAAAAAGAGAAGAAGATGAATTATGCTCCTTTATTTTTATATCAGTTGAACAACCTGTAAATCTGTTTTTAAATCATTTTAAAATTGCCCAAACTGGTTGTGTCACTCCTTTTTGCATTATTCATGACTGGGCGGTGAGATGAAACCCCACTCCTCCTTAACTCCAGTTCTTCCTCTCCTCCCAGAGGCTCATGATGGCCTTTTGATTTTCTCTGCAGATTACATCTCCAATTTAACTTCACCAGACCAGCAGGTTAAATGTTTTCAGCCTGTAGCCACATTTATTCACATTTTTTGTTTGATTCAGTCTGTGAAGCAAAAAAGAAAAAAAGCAACGCTTGTTACGGGTAACTGGCTTTTCCAGTTCACTCCAAGTGGCATGAAGCGATGTAGAAAATGAGCCAGATGAGGAGGATTAAACCTCCGAGTCCTTATCGTCTCCGGCGGCGCTGGAGTGTAACCATGGAAACAGGAAGCTAGCGGCAAACGTCCAAGATGGCCGCCAGCCTGTGAATGGGCGCATTCCTCAACGGCAGGGCGTCTGCAGCGGGAAGGAGCGGCCGGGAGCTTGTTTACCTCCACAAGGGCCAGTATAAATAGCAACCTCTGCTGTTTTAAGGACTTCCTGTCCCCAGGTTTTCCATATAACAGTCGTTAAATAAACAATCGCTTTCCCATCGGGGCTGTCTGTAGTCAAGTGGGGGTTCAATCAAGAGCCGCGGCGTGTGGATTTTTAAAAGCCGTCAGGCCGGAGTCATGAAGCTGTTCCAGGTCACCACACTCTCTTTCACTCCCACCCCGCCTGCTCATATAACCTTCACACTCTTAAGCCGAGCCTCAATGCAGCAAACAGCTTGTTTCTACTCGGAGTGCGGTGACCACTCGGTCATGTTTTGGTTTCTAACTGCAAATATCAATCAGCAGGGCGCAAAAAGCCAATTAACTTAATCATTTCTTTTTGTCCTTAATGATAAAAACTCTTATTAAGTAAGAAATGCCAAACTATATTATTCTCATAAGTTTCTTTTCCAGATTACAAAATTTATATCTTGAGTTTTGGGTTTCATTTTATTTCATTTAGACTTTTTGTTTGTCTAATTTAGTTAGTTTTAATCAGTTTTTAGAGTGGGTATGCTAGTTTATATTAGCCATTACTGGTCAAATATTGCTTAAGTTTAGCTTAGCTTTTAGTAGTTATAGTAATAGTATTGTCTAATTTTTTTGGAGGTCAAAGTTGTCATGAAGTGGGTGAGTGGTGATCAAGAAATCATGATCCGACATAAATTTATTATAAAAGTATTACTGATTAAACTGTAGCTTTAAAGCTACAGTTTAATCAGTAATACTTTAATCAGTAATACTTTAAAGCTACAGTTTAATCAGTAATACTTTAATCAGTAATACTTTAAAGCTACAGTTTAATCAGTAATACTTTTATAACAAATTCATGTCGGATCATGATTTCTTGGTTAATGACAAGTTGTCATAACAAAGACATTTTGAATAATGTCAACTTCGTATTATAGGTGTCATGATTTATCAAACTACACTTTATGACAACAGTCATAAATATTCATGAAGACTTATGTTCATGACAGGGGTTGTCATGTTTATGACAGTCTTACTCACAACCCATCAAATAAAGTGTTACCGAAAAGTCAAATTTCTGCTACTGATTTGGTTTTGAAAATATCACCAATTGGTTTAGGTCCCAAATATTTTACTTTAACTACGACAGTCGACACTGAGAGCTATTGCTATTTTTTCCATACGCTTTAGAAAAATCCTTTATTTCACCTACAAGACTGGTTAACATGTGGTTTCTATATGGAGAAATAACCAAAACAAACTTCTGAAAAATCAAACTCCAACTTTTATATTCAGAAATACACAAACCTCTTCCAGTTGGCATTGTCAGTAAGGACGCGCCATCCGTCACGCTGCGTCTGTTTCAGACAAGGGCACCAAGTTGTCAGTGTGCATTCCTCACAACAGCAGATTTTTAAGATCGCATTTGTCCGCTTGGAGCGGAGCGCATGCCCAAAATGTTTGAACGTTTAAACTTATCTCATTGTGGCCTCTGGAAATGGCAGGCATTCCCACAGGTGTTAAAATAATCCAGGAACAAAGCTTCATCCCAGGCCGGGCCGTAATCTCTGCATCATATTTCAGGCGTGCCATCATGCTGGTTTGGTTTTCTGGGCAGAGATAAAGAGGCTGGTGTTTACTGGAGGACAAGGCATGACAAAATATCATTTATTTATTTTACTTTTACCTTATGAGAAGTATTGATTTAACTTTTTTAAGTTATTAGCAATCTTTGTGATTGTTTAGAGTTGCCGCCTGGAGTGGACAAAGAGAAACTGAATTGTCACAGGATGGGTTTAGAAATGCATAAGTTGTGCTAATTAAAGGTTAGTATAGTTAATTAAAACTAACAAAACAACAAAAACCAAAACTGATAAAACATTGTTGTTAACTGAAATAAATAAAAACAGTAATTAATGGGGGAAAACTAAAAAACAGCAATTGCAACTGAAACATACTGAAATTACAGATACAATCTAACTCATTTTTGTCTTTACTAATCAATTAGCTTTTTGTACTGATTTGAAATTGATGTTTTTACGTCAGCTGTCAGTAAATTACAGCATTCCACACTCCTGCAGATACGCTGCGGTTGTCTGCTAAAGTTTGGGAAAAAACATCAGATTGAGTTGGTTGTTCAACAATAACTGAATACATTTTTTGGTGATTGTATCTTCTGATGAGCATTTGTTATCAAATCGATGTAAACATAATCATAATACTTGGACCTATTATAATTCTGCACCTAAAAATTAACCAAAGTATGAAAAAACTAAAACTACCAGTAACACTAATAAAAGTGTTACTGGTAGTAACACTTTTAATTAATAACAACTAGTAAAAACTAGCAAACACACTTCAAAACTAACTGAATTAGACAACCACAACAAAATAAAACTAAAATAAGCAATTATAGAAACACAACAATTTCAAAAACATTAAAACAAAAACACAAATCCCACGAGAAACCTTATTCATTCTTTAAATTATTCATCGATCTTTGTTTTTGTTGTTTTATTTCTCCTTAAATTCATTTTGGCACTACTGAACTCCATTAATTATTCTTAAACGTACAGTAGCTGCGTTTCCATTTGCCATATAGTTGCGCAAATTGGAATTATGAAAATAAATTTGCTTAAGGGAAGCGCAGGAATTTAAAAACTTTTTTATGCAACAATGAGGTGTTTTTTCAGATGTATGTAAATTAGTGTATTTCACAAAACTGCAACACTTTTTTTCGCACCACACAAGTCATGAGATCAACAACCTGATGTTACTACTGGAAGAAATGACAAAGAAGACAAACAGGAAGTGGTAGGAGGAGGATGGCGCAGTTTGTTTTTAATGGTTTATTGTGAGAACAAACTTATTCACGTGTGATTTTTGTTATAATCTTGGGTTCTTTTGATTACTTCTTTCTAGTTTGATTTTGCTGTGTTCCTTAGTGTCTTTCTTTGATTAGATCAGCCTTGGTTCTGTTTTACTTTAGTTCAGTCCTTCTCAGTGTTTCTAAATCTGTTTATTTCTTGTCTCTAGTTATTCCTTGTTACTGTAGTTTAATTGTGTTTCTTAGGTTTAGTTATTCTTTAGTGTTTGATTTATTTTCTCGCCCCTGTGCCACTCTCCCTCTCTCCCCTCACACTTTCAACCCGTTTCTAATCAACCATCTGTTTGTTTCTTCTTTATCTATTAATAAAACTCATTCTCAGTTCCTCTTTCCTAGTTCCTTTTGTCAGCTCCCGTTATTTCCCTGCCGTCATTTTCCCCTGATATTCCTGTTTTTCGTTTGACTCTGGCTCCCTGTGTTCCCCATGATTTTTGTAAGTTTTCAGTTTTATTAAAGAGCATTCATTATGACCCATGCATGCTCCCAGCTCCAACCTGCATTTTGGCTCCACCAGCAAACACATCATGACTATTTTAAGTGCATTTCTTATGTAGTGGAAATACAACAACTGTGAAATGGTGGAATATCCACAAAGTAATGGAAATGTAACTAATGTCAATCCAATAAGAGAATATAGAAACAGAGAATAGTGTATAAAATCTGGATTATGTGATTGGAAATTCTGATATCTCCATAAGGTTCTCTATTTCCCAACACACACAGGCCAGAGATCTGTGAACAATTTGCTCCATCCCGCAGGTCTCCTTGTCCCTCCCGGTTCCATAAATCTCAGATCCCCTTGGGGAAGACCGGTCAGACAGGAGCAAAATAAAGCTGTCTGAAAAGTCGACTGCTTCAAGTTACATTCGCTGGACAAATCTTAAATCAAGGCTGAAGCTCTGTAACACTGCAGAGTTTTCCTTCGGCCAGAAGAACGGACAGTCGGTTGGTTGGTTGGTTGGTTGGTTGAGGCCGATGAAGCTGGTGGTCCTCTGATCGGAAAGTGGGTTTACTGCCCTGTTAAAGGCAAATAAGGTGTTTCTCTTTGGAGGCATATATTTAATGGCTCTTGTGTTGCTCCAGTTAACGTCCCAGCACAGCAGGAGTTCGGTGAACTTCCTCCATCATGTTGTCGGATGAACTCAATAACCTTCTCAGAGGCGGACTAACCATAAAATAGGATTTAGCTAAAGGTGACCCTATTATTCTTCATTGAACAGGTTAGAGTAAGTCTATGGTTTATACAAAACATGTTTATTACACTTTTTGCACATATTCGTTTTTATAATATTGAAATGATGGAATGGATGAATTTATACGTGAAGTGAAGATTGTTACTTTTTGTTTTTATCTTTGAAATTGTTGAAATTTAGTTTTTATTTTGTCTGTTTTAAAGTATTTCATGATGTCCTTTGGTAATGTTTGTTAAATGTTGAGGCAATCAATTCGAATTTTGTAGTTTGATTTTGTTTGTTTTGCTAAGGTATTTATCTTTTTTGTAGTGTTCGTAAAATAATGTTTTTATTGTAATGTTTGGAGCCCAGGAAGTATAGTCTCTATGGTAGAGACTAACGGGGGTCCTTAAATAAACCCAATTTTACATGAAAATGGCTACAAACAGATGCGCAATTATACAACTGTACATGATTGAAAAGCAGAAGTGGAGCCTCCTGCACAACCAATGACGATGCATTGGTTTCTGGATGGAAAGTCAATAAGACACCTGTTTTTTTTCCATTGTACAGCGCATACAGAGGTAAAACCAGCTGACCAAATATGCTTGAGCTCCGGTTGGGTTGCTAGGTAACGGGATGAGGTTGCTAGGTAACGGGCAGCGCCTACTGATTTGGGACTTTATATTTTGGAGATTTTTGAAGCGGCTCCTTTTTCAGACACCAAAAAATGACTAGTAGTTTTATTTTTAAGCGCTTACATTGTTTTCAGAAGCAGTAAAAACCCAAACGGAAGAATAAAAATTTGCAAAATCAGGATTTTGCACATTTTACTTGCTTCGTATATTGTGGCATTTAACGGCCATTTTGAGAAAGGTTTGAAATTGACGAGGGAAAGAAGCTTCAGTTCTACTTTCAGGCGAAGGCTGATGAGGTAAACAACATGTGTTTTGTCAGTTAGAAATGAATGAAACCGAAGAAGCCGGGACAAATCGAGCGAAGGAATGACGTCCCTCAGGGCGGGTTGATGCGGCAGAGCACCAACTGCCGCCGCAGGTGTATATCTTACTGGCTTTGTGAAATGGTTCGATAGTGACTAATGGATTGACCCAGGTGCTCAGGGTGGATCTGTTTGCAGGGTCAGGGCAGCGGGGGAGCATGGCTAACATGACCCTGACCTGACGGGGGGATATGTCGTCTTTCCCATCATAACCATCTCACTTCAGAGGTCTTTTCATGGTTCAGGTACAAGCGACCTTGTCTCTTTTACGACATCTTTAAATGCAATAAAACCTCACAGATGATGTCTCAGTTAACACTCAGTGCAACTTTTTGTTTTTCTTTTTATTCATGCACCAAAACCCCAAGTCTATACATAAAACAGGACCACAAGTCCAACAACAAAGGCAAAAAACCCCAAAAAATATATGGATATTTTCCCCAAACTCTTGGAGGATTATGAAGGTTGGTGGAAACTTGCAGTATTAATGGTAGAAAGCCCATTACTGTTTCATGGTCCTTTAGATTTTTACATAATGTTTGCTTTTTGAGATCTTTCAGCCTACTTCATGCCATCAGACAGGTTCTATTTAAGAGATTTTTTGATTCTGCAGATCTCGTAATCAGGCTTGGAGGTGGCGAGGAAAGGCGAATCAAAATGGACCACTGCGAAAACAAGGAGGATCGCAGATGTTAGCTTCTGCAGTAGATGGTTTCCTCTGTGAGTATTAATACATATTAACGTATATTCGTTTTTTGATCTACATTAAAATAGGCAGTTATAAACACTTTTCAAGGATTTTAAAGTGAAAAGCAAAACCGCGCCAAATGTAAAAAAAAAATTCCAACAAAGTGGGAGGAGCCAATAAACAGTGAGGGGCGTGGCCAAGTGGAGGGGTGTGGCCAGGACAAGAGAAAAACTGTTGCAATCTTTTAAACTGTCGCTATAGCAACTTAAACAAAAATCAGGTAAGGTTTTTTGCTATTGGAGACTTTTATGCTAACAACATGTGCAGCACCAATCATTCTGCGGCTCTCTGGACAGGTTTAGGCAAAAATACTGCAGAATTAAACAAATTCATATAAAAAATGTCAAAATTTGCACAAAGATTTCAGAACATATTTAGACACTGCATCTGCAATAAAAGTTGATATGAGTGCAGCTACACTTTACCCTTCGAATATAACCAACATACAATCAGATGGGCTTTGTTTTGATTATTTATTCCCAATAAATAGAACTGTGAACTGAAAACTTTTTTTGTTTACTCAGGCTGTCTTAATCTTGTATTGAAATTATTTTGATAACCTGAAACCTTTAAGTGCGACAAAAAAGAGCAAAAAGAGGAAATCTATAAGGATGTGATTACTTTTCACAGCAATAAGTATCAAATGAAAGTAAATGATAAAGATGAGTGTCTTGATTTTCACAGAAATAATGAAAACAAACAAGCACTAAAGTTATTTTATTACTTATCCAACACATTTTTCTACCTGTGATGTTGTGATTGTTTTGAAGCACTTTGGTCAGCTCAGGTTGTTGTAATAAACTTGACATTTACACTATTGTAGCTTTATTTTCACTCAGCTCTATTAGTTTTAAATCAAAAACTGAATGATTTCAGTTTTTAAGTTTATGAAAGTAATTTCTATCGTCTGAAGCGATAAAGCTCCCATCCCTCCCAGTCAGCCTATCCCACCGGCTCATTAAAGCCCAGCTCTTCACACCTTCCACCATGTTGGGCCCAGCTGTGAACCCGGTCTGCCCGGGCCGGCCCAAAGTGTCAGGAAAGGCTGCCGGTTTCACAGGCGTGGCAATGGGCCGCGGCCTCTGATCTGGGCTGAGCAAAGCTGTAAATCACAGCATGAAGGTGCCGCTCCAAAGTGCTCATTAAGGCAGCCGGTAATAAACGTGGTGAGAACGAACGGCTCTCCCTACCTGTCAAACCCGACTGGGTAATGAGGTTGGCAGAGAAACCAAAAACTGTACTCAAGTAAAAGTAGAACTACTTTAACATATTTTTAATTAAGTAAAAAGTAGTCGGCCAAGAAATTACTCAAGTAAGAGTAAAAAAGTATTTGGTAAAAAGTCTACAAAAGGACTGAGTAACTTATCTAATTATCAGTCATTTAATATTTAAGAATTACGTCATCAGATTGTAAAGTCAAGTGGAAATTTTGGTATCTTAAGGACGAAAATGACAATAATTCATATAAGTAACAAAAAATAAAATCAGGTAAAAGAAAATTTTTCCAAATCAGTTTTTTTCAAGAAAAAATCTTATAAAACTTTAAGAAAAACTGCAGGTGTGTGTCTGGTGAATTTTTGGTTTGCTTTTCATTCAGCGCATAGAAAATCCAGAAATTTTACTCAACTATGAGTAGAGATACTTAAAAGTAATACTACTCAGGTAAAAGTAAAAAGTACAACTAGCTGAAGAAAAAAAAAAACTCAGAAATGTAAACAAAAATAAAGAAAATTTCTGAGTTTGAAAAGTCAAAAATTAGCTTGAAAAAAAAAATGAAATACTGAGAGTAAAGATACTTCATAATAAAATTACTAAAGTAAAAATAATAAGTACAGCGTAGTAAACATACTTCAAAAAGTACTTTTTTCCCAAAAAGTTTCTCAAGTAAATGTAATTGAGTAAATGTAACAAGTAACTACCCCCCTGTGGTAGAGAGAGGCGTGTCAGCAGCTTTTCCTTCGATTAGGAAGAGACTTTGTATGTTTTCTTCGTAATTAAACCTTTATGAGTGAAATCAGGGCCGGACAAATGTTTTTTGGGGCCCTAAGTAGATTTTCATTGGTTGCCCCCCCGAATGCTACCGAATGATTTCTGTATGTAACATACACACTGTCATTAGCATCATTTGTATTTAGCTCACCAGTTTTGTTTTGGCAAACTAAAAAAAATTTATAATTTGGATTTTGAAATGATATTTAAGTGTGCCACATAATTTTAACCATTTGAAAGTAGCATCATAATTCAAACACTGAAGTTACAGGAAACAAGTTAATAAATTTAGGACCTCATATTTCTACATTCTGTTTATAGAGTATCTCCAAATGTGGTGCTGGAAAAGTTTGAAAACTTGGGAAGTACTTGAATTTTGTGGGAAATGTGTAACTTCATACTTTTTGTGAGTCTGATGAGATAATTTTTACATTTTGAATCTGATCAGTTACTCAGTACTAGAGTTGCCTTTTTTTACTAAAGACTTTTTTCTCATACTGGAGTGACTTCTTGGATGGATGTTTTATTTTTACTTCAGTAAAAGTGTTGAGCGTCAGTATAATTTTTGGGTGCTCTGTTGAGGGTGACTATTATTTTTTCCATTTGTCTCCAAATCTGACTACCTTCCTGACATTTAAAGCCAGGTTGACATTTCCTCCTCAGGTCAGAGTGACCTGGAACATTATGCTCATAAACAACATCATCATTACCCTGCAGCTCTACCTGCCTTTGATCCTCAGGTATTTTTTAAACAATGCTGACTTTTTCCTTGATTTTTTATTATTCATGTCTAATCGCAAAACCCACTGCATTGAATTTGATGCATTTACATTTTTCTAATTAAAGTTTCACTCATAACATCTTCAGTGTAGAAAAATGTACAGTAGAATAAAGTGTTGTTTTTATCCTTACTTCTGTTTTGGTAGTCTTTAGTGTATTTAATACTGGTCATTTGGACCAGTTAGAGTGGACTCTGGCAACACTTTGGTGTAGATCTACACTGACTGGCCAGGAAAGAAGAGCTTAAATTACACAAACTATGTAGGAAATGCAGAGTGAACTCACCAAACAAACCAGACTTTAAAATCTGGTCTGTTTGGGTTGGTGTGAATCCACAATCAGACTCTGATGCGAACTCTGGTTCGCCTAAAAACCTTGATCTTTGTTTGGTTGAAGTGAAAGCTAGTGCGATTCTAATGCTTATGTGAACGCCAAGTGGACCAGAAACTGCTCCAAAAGCAGGAAGAGGACAACAGCGAAGGGCATTCTGGGTAAATCCAACCAGAACAAACGCCCAAGTCTAATGCTAGGGGGAAAAAAAGGCTCTTGGTCTTTTACTTTGTGGACTTTAGCTGACAAAAACCCAAACTCTTACCAAGTAATTTTTGTCTAGTTCCTACTGCAAATATCTTAGTATAATTTAAAAAAGACAAAATAGATTTACAAATAACTTTTCAGCAAAATATGGGAGCTTGTTTAAATAATTCTTTAATAATAATGAAGAAGTTCAAGTTCTACCAGCATATTATTTCACTTATAACAAGACATTTTTTTCCTTGTTATAAGTGAAATAATTGGCCAGTTGAATTAGTAGTTTTGATCAATTTTAGGGAATTATTGACTTAAAACAAGCTCATATATCTTGCTGAAAAGTCACTTGTTAGTTAGTTTGTCTTATTTCAAGTGCACTAAGATATTTGCAGTAGAAACTAGACAAAAAAAAAACTTAAGATTTTTTGCAGTTTTTTTTTTTTTTTTTTGGAGTGAGATAAACTCAGTGAACTACCCCATCCGATGCTTCTTGTTTTAGAAACATTTTCTCTCCTGAATTTAAAATAGATGGAGGGAAACGGAGAGCAGAGTGAAGGAGCAGACTGGACTGGATTAGCAGAGGGCCTGTTTTTCCTCTCCGTGTCCAGGCACCCATGGACCGGGATGGATAGATAGTGACGGCCTGCCAGTTGGTTTTCATTACATTAACCCTCCTTTCCTTCCTCCCCCTCTCCTGAACACACGTCCTCCTCTGAAGGAAAGGTACAAAATTGTTCCTGAAAGTAAAAGAAATTGCCAGAGGCAACTTTTTCCAATGTATTTTTCTAATATCCTCCTCAGACTTGCAGTCTCCCTTCTCTCTTTCATGTAAAGCCCTGTAATGTACCCCATGGGGGCGAGACTGGAATGCAGCTTCAATATAAGATCTGCACCTTTGCATTCTCCGTGAGGCATGCCTCTGTGAGTCCACTCGGGTATGTTTACCGGTGCAACACTGAACAGCAATGAAATAAGGCACAGATGTGAATCGCTGGCTCAGACCTTCGGTTGGAGGCCTATTCGGAAAGTCGGACATTTCGACTTTCTAGCCCTCGTCCGGGTTTGTTATCTCTCTAACTCACTGCGCCGGCATCCGATAACCACAACCAGAACCGTCCCCCTCCCCCGTCATGGTTCTGCACAGCCCGTTCGACTCGAGTCACGCCATGCTGAACCTACGGGAGCGCCGCGCTTCAAAGGCACTTCAGAGCCTCAGCAGGCTGATCCTCACTCGATAAGACAACTGCTGTCTGTTTTTTGTGAAGCGGCGCCCTTTAACCTCCACAGCTTCGGCATTGACAACAATTTATATTACTCTGAAATCCCTCCCTGCCTCCTGCTTTAAATCATAGCAGGAGAAACCGCGCAGCGTAATGCAGAAAGAGAAGGCTATAAAGGCATCGACCGAACGAAGCCGCAAGAAGCCAAACTGCTGCTACTCATTTCTGACGGCGCCGGTCCAAGTTCGGGCTGAAATATTCCCGGCTCGCCGAGTCATACTGTCAAAAAAAACTTTTTTTCCATTGGAATAGCCTCACATCTGTTTCGTTTCTGCAGAAGAAAAACCCAACAATGTGCATTGATCAGTCGGTCTTTTGATGTTTAGGGTTTTCACACCTTACAGTCAAGTGGATTCGGGTCGATTGGGAACCAAAACTGCAACATTTGTTACATTTTCAGCTACTGCGTTTCAGTTTCTCACTGCCCTGCGAAAAATAAACCAAACACTTTGAAAAACCTGTTCCCCTCCTCGCCAAGAATCACTGAAGGAAACGACACAAAAACTTCTGAAGAAGAAATCGAGCGCAACTTCCTTCTTTATGAAATGTAAATAAAAATGGAGAAGCGTCAGATTTTAGCGGTTGTAGGATTTCTCTTATCTTTCGCAAAATAAATTTCTCGAGTAGTGCTGAAATCACATGTTTGTTTTGGTTGTTTTTACCCAGAATGCCCTGCTCTGTAGTCCACTTCCTGATTTTGGAGCGGTCCCTAGTCCGCTTGGCGTTCACATATGGATTCAAACTGCATCAAAGTTCACTTCAAACCAACCGAGACCGAGGTTTATAGGCAAACCAAAGTTGTTTTCTTAGTCCACATTAGAATTCAATTCTGCATTCACACCTCCCCAAACGAACCATAGTTCATAAAAGTGGACTAAACAGGACTGGAGAGGATAATTCAAAGCCAACCTTTATGAAATGCGTCAATCAAAGAGTATTTTAGAGGGGATTTATTACGCAGAATTCACTTTCTTGGATGTCTTTGTACTTCCACTTGGGTCTTTACTGCTTCCAAAACAGCACAAGCACCTCAAAAGAAAGAATGAAAAAAGAAACTCCACCAAGCCATTTTGGTGGAGTTACCTCCATGGTGGTGGTAACCATGGAGGTAACCACCACCAGGGAGGTAGGTTGTTACCTCCCTGGTGGTGGCAACAACCTACTCAGCAAGTCTATGTTCTTCTTAGTCCTTCTAATGAGACATCATTTGATGCAGGTGTGCTAAACCAGGGAGAGAACTAAAACATGCAGGATGCCGGCCCTCAAGGACCGCCTTTGGGCACCCCTGCCATATGCCCATCCTAACCTGTTCAAAGTCATCCCTTTGGTTTTCTAAGTCTTTGATTTGTGTTCAGACGATCCTGGTTGACTAAGAAACAACCAGAAGCTGTTTCCTTTCATGGGATTAAAAATTAAATCCTCCCTTTAATCTGTAGTTGTTTGTTAAACCTTTGTCGTTGCAGCTTAATGCAAATGAAAAGAGAGTTTATTCCCTGACTTTCGCCATCAGCGGACAATATGGGAACTGTTTTCCAACCCATCAGCCTGCAGATTTTCCAGATAGCCTATCTGCCTCTTGAACTCAGCCAGAAAGGGTTTTGCGAGGGGCCCAGACCCTTCAGCAGGCATCAGTCTGTTGATGCAAAGCAGAGTAATTACAATTCCTGCCCGGTTCGACTCCGCATCACAAGACCACTATGTACGTGCTGTACTCTTATCTCCCGCCGCAGCCCAGCCACAGATAGGGATAAAGAGCAACAGAGCTACCAAGACAGGAGACAGGATCACTCCGACGACACACAGAGGAGTAATCTTTGCTCTAATCACACCAATTAGTTCACTCAAAGAGAGGTGAGGTCAGGAGCATTAGCCTCGAGACATCATTTCTCCTTTAATCTCTGCCAGTTAGCTGTATTGGTGAAAAAACGCAAACCCCAAGAGAAACCTTGATCATTCTTTACATTATTCTTCTACTGTTTTTTTTCGTTTGTTGTTTATGTCTCCTTAAATTCATTTTGGTGCTACTGAACTGCATGACTGATTGGTAAACATATAGTAGCTCAAATTGGAATCATGAAAATAAATTAGCAGAATGGAAACAGGTCTAATAAGTTTGAGAATTTTTTGTTTTCCTTTTTTTGTGGTCTGATTAAAAGAAGAAAAGAAAAAAGAGGAACAAACTCTTCCAGACAAATATTTTCCAACTTTTTGAGCTCGTAGAGGTGTGCTATGCGCTCAACACTGAGTGCCAATTTTACAAAGGGCTTTAGAAAACTTCTTCAACAAAAAGTGATGGGAAATCCAACTGTAAAGAAAGCAAAGTTCAAGGAGAGAAAATATTAAGGAATTAAAGCCGCAAGCGGCGTTGGAGGCCCTCGCAGCAAAGCGCGCGAAGGCCTCGTGTCCACCGCCGGGGTTCCAG
>CAEGAE010099692.1:0-44357 GCA_903067095.1 Girardinus metallicus
TATTTCAATGTAAAACATCTTAACAGACAGAGTTACATGTTAACATAGGACCCCTTCTTTGATATCACCTGCACAATTCTTGCATCCATTGAGCTTGTGATTTGTGGATAGTTTCTGCTTTAATTTCTTTGCAGGATGTCAGAATTCCTTCCCAGAGCTGCTGTTTTGATATGAACTGCATCCCACCCTCATATCTTCTGCTAGAGGAAACTCCAAAGGTTCTCATTAGAGTTGAGGTCAGAGGAGGATGGTGACCACACCATGAGTTTCTCCCCTTTTATGCCCATGGCAGCCAATGACACAGTGGTATTCCTTGCAGCATGAGATGGTGCATTGTCATGCATGAAGATGATTTTGCTACTGAAGGTACGGCTCTTCTTTTTGAACCATGAAAGAAAGTGATCAGTCAGAAAGCCCATATACTTTGCTGAGGTCATTTTCACACCTTCAGGGACTCTGAAGGGGCCGACCAGCTCTCTGCCCATGATTTCGTCCCAAAACACGACTCCACCACCTCCTTCCTGACGTCACAGCCATGTTGGGACATGGTGGCCATCCACCACCCATCCACTACTCCATCCATCTGGACCATCTGGACCATCCAGGGTTGCGCAGCAGTCATCAGTGAACAAGCCTGTTTGAAAATGAATCTTCATGCGACCGTTTCAGCTTGTGAGCTCTGGTTAGTGGTGGCCAAATAGTAGGTTCATGCAGTGCTGTAGTACTCGAGACCGGTCTTGGTCTCGAGACCATCTTTTGATGGTCTCGGTCGCGTCTCGGACTCGACCGCGTTTGGTCTTGGTCTTGTCTCGGTCTTGGGTGCTGAGGACTTGGGATTTTATTTCAAGACCAGTCAAGACTGTAATTGTGGAAATATCACTAAACTTCCAACATACTGTCCAGTTTATTTGTTAACATCTTTGTTTTTACTGCATGCAAAACGCATTAAGTACCAAATTAGTGGTACTTAATGGTTCCGCTATCTGAGCTCATTGTTGTTCATATCCCAAATAATAAAACAGCAGTAGCTAACAAATTATTTTAAATAAACTCTTTATTCTTATTTTGAATCCTGCAAAATGAATATGGATCCAAAGTGTCCTTTGCTCAAATAATGTTGCAGCAGCCTCATCTGGACATCCTCCTGACCTTTCCTCTTTACTGAAGCTTGACTGCCTGCACATATGTGCATGTTTGCAGTTCCTTCTGTACCTCTGAACTGTCATATCGGCACAGTGTCCCAGTGCAACAGTGAATCTGGGTCAGAGTCACCACCTCGTACATAAATCCTCATCTGGGCTCTCTTTAAAATCAAACACATCGGAGAATTGTTGCTGCACTCACTTCAACTATCAAGCCAGAACAATGTCACATTGCATTATGTCCATGTAAAGTCATCAAACGCTTTTTCTTTTTCCTGACACAGAAGAATTAACTGCTTGCAGCTGTAGCTGTTATGTTGCTGTGGGATGCGTAAATGATCAGAGAGAATAAAATGATGCAGTACATGTAACCTGCTTAGTTTGATCTCAGCAGAAAATCTATTAAAGCAGATAATTGGACGGAGGAGGGATTAGAGAAAAGAACAATGCTGGTTAAATCGCCCTAAAGGAGAACTGGTGTCAGGGGAGCTCAAGGACAGCATAGTTAATGGGGCATCAGACAGATGACAGAGAAGAAGGGAAGTGGAGCGGTCGCTGGAAAAGGGGATAGCAGGCAGGTGAAAAACACTCAACATCTTTGAAAATTTGATCCTTGCAGCACGTACAGCTTAAACTGAGAATGCTGGAGAAATTACCACCAAAGTGAGAAAATGTACCTGTGTGCTAGTTGTTGTTTTTTTTTGAAGATCTAAGTTCTAATTTCTCAAAGAAATAGAGAAGAATTTGCATTTATAAATAGCATTTTGATGTGTCACTCAGTAAGTTTCATCGGGGCTACTAAGCTAAGAAGCCACAGTGGAATGTCAGCACTCACATATCAAGGCAGTGAGTGTTTGTGACACTTCTGTCCTAGTTGTTTGACTTCTTTGACCCAGCACCACTTCCTTAAGTTTCTGTTTACTTCAGAGAAAGACATGGTAGAGTGCTCTATGTCCAAGACTGTGTCCAACAACATTTCCATTGACTTCATGTTACAATACTGCAACACACTCCTGAATCCTCATGCATCTAAAGCCTTGCAAAATGTCCACAACTCTTGAACCATTTTGCTTTATGGTCATGTTGATTGCATGACACATCAAAACAAAGCAGTAGATCATCATCATCATGAAGTAGCAAGAAAAATATCAGTTGATTTTTCATTTCACCAATCTTTTACTAGTCATCTAAATAAATAAAATCCAGTGACCTAAGAGGTCATTTAATTACTAAATATGTGTAATTTATAAATCGCAGTTCAGATGTAATTTAAAAAAAATATTTACATACTTGATTATCATTATGTCATGAGATTATAATCTGAAAGGATCAAGCTCCTTCTCGTCCTCCAACTGCTACTATTTCCGTATGTGGAAACGCACCACTCCCAGTCAAAAACAACTAGTCAGAGCCAGACCCTCCTGTACATACCACTCACACCCTATCCCCTTCCTTTCTGCTACATTACAGCTAGTTTGCCACAACAAAGGATGCTATAAATGCTCAATGTAGTTAGCACAGTCACTGATGACAGAGGCTAAAGGGATTTCTTGGAAAGGTAAGTTGTTTCTCTCTCATTAGCACATTTAGCAGTATGTACATGCAGTACATACTGTGCAGTACATACATAGTGAGGAAGAAAGTGGTGTCGTCAAATGAAACCAAAACTGAATTGAATTTCAAAATATCATATGTAAATAGTATATGTAATGTTCACAACCCTGAACACATCATTCCAACCAAGAATTATGCACTACTCTATGATGTACTAAACTATAGCATAAAACTGGGTTTCTAATGTGATAAAATGAAAAGAAAAATGTGCCAGAAGAGTCAAACTTTGTCTTGTCTTGGTCAGTAGGTTACCGACCAGTTTAAAGGTCTGAACTGTGCAGAGCAGGCCTTGCTAAATGCCCGTTTAAATAGCAGAAGGAACGTGAGCATGTAGCAGGATTAAGTGCTTCAGCTGGAAGCAGCAGCATCAGCACAACCCTGCAGGAGTCAGTATTCATCATCCAGGACAGCACTGGAAACATGGAGGTGCTGGTCTACATGAACAAATGCAGGTACACAGCAGAACTACAGCCATTTGCTTTTGAACCACCCATCACCTTCTTCCTCAAGGTGTACAATCAATTTGTCTGTCCAGAAAAAACACACATGTCCATGTTAATGATTAAATGTCAGTCTAGTTCTGCCAAGGTGTCATCATGAGCACATTTACAGATTTATCAAAAATGTTAATTAGGAAAACTGCAGTTAAACTCGTTTCAGTTCATTTGATCTTTCACCTACAATCAGAATAACTATAAAATCTTATTTTGATGTGGGATTCTTAATGGTGAAAACTATGCAATTTGTGAATCCCAAATGCCCTAAATTAACACAAGACATCATTCTTTGTTTTACACATTATTCCAAAAGTATCTTTAGTCCAGTGAGAGCTAAAGCACCCTGAAGAAATCCAGTTATCTTCTAGTCAAGCGATAAGGACAGCCAAGTCATACATGGCTGAGAGGGTTCACCCGCTTGTGGAAAAAAAGTACAAAATAATGTACAGAGACTTGAAAATGCATTCATACCCCCAGAACTTGTTTATATTAGTTAAAAATTGAGATTTCATATGATACACCGTAAAAAGGTTTCAAGGTTTTCAACATTTTTCCAACTAAAAATTTAAAAAGTGCCGCATGCATTTTTATTTGTGAATGAACTTTGGCTACAATGACAGCTACAAGTCTTTTGACGTGACACACCTAAACACTGAAATTCTTGCCCATTTATTAGTTTTATTTAGACTGTTACTGGGGTATAATCTCAACCAATACTTTGCACTTTTCGAGTCTTGTTGATGATTGTTGACCTCCTGAAAAACAATCCTTCTCTAGCAAGTTTTCTTTAAGGATTGCCTTGTATCTGACTCAGTTTCTCTGTCCTTTAAGAGGAAGATCCTCCACACACCATGATGCTCCCACCGTGTTTTAGCCCGAGCTGTGGATTTATGAAGCTTCTTAAGTTACCTTGGACCTCTTGGCTGCTACCCTGATTAATGCTGTTTACCTCGACTGCCATTTAAAAAAGCATATTTGTGAGGACCACAGGGTTTATGATGACTTTACTTCAAGCTGGAACGGTATTTTTCATATTGTTATAATTTTTTTTCAAACATTCACAGACAAAAATCACAGGGCTCCATTTATGGTGATTTTCACATCCATGAAATAAGTGTTGGCCTGCTAATTATTCAGAGTGCCATATGGGTCTGGTAGATAAAGCATCCACATGTCATTCTTAAACTAAACACATGTAAACTTATGACCTTCAGCAGCACTGAAGGTTGAGGAATATACTGTTAGAAAGGAACTGCAGCATGGCACAATCTACACAATCTATTGTTGTTAATGAGACCTTAAGCTGACAGTATGCTGAGGACATGTCAAACGTAAGATGCATAAATTCTGACCCTACAAATAACCCACCCTCTGGAAAAAAAAAAAAAAGGCATCAAAGCCATGCTGCTGCAGCTGAGGGGCTTGACGTACACTTCACTGCACAAAGGCAGCACAGTTTAACTTAAAAAGTACAGGACATTTTCCTCAAACAAAATATTAGAGCCATAAATAAAATCTCACTAGATGATGACTTTTAAAAGTTGTTTGCTAAACAAAAGAAAAAAAAAACAGACCCATTTGAATGTTAGAAGCTCCAAAAATCTGTGTTATTTTGGAAAAAACATAGTCAGATTTTATTTTTTTCATAATAAATATAGACTTGCTGACAGCTTAACAATTATATTGCAAAATTTTTATACAAATGAGAGTAATAATAAGGACATCAGAGCTCTGATTGGCTATGGCAATATATGACAACAAATCAGAGGAAGAGAAAAAAAATGTGATGGATTGATTACAGATGAGGGGGCAGCCTTAAAGAAACCAACCTGATCTCAATCAGATGGGCACAAAATACCTGCATTCCCATAGTGTCTTACCAGTCATAATAGAGAAGATGAATCTTAATTAATAAATTTACTATTCCTTGGAACAGGAAGGAATGTGAGCCATCTTCAAGCAACAGAAAATTACTTCAGGTGAATGTTTTTGGTGCTCTGCTGCCCTCTACTGTGAGACAGAGGAACAATCGCAAACGACTCAGGCATTCAAAGAAAAAGAGAAAACTTGTTTTAACCCAAAGAAACTACAGTAAAAAAAAAAAAGAAAAAGAAAAATATGACACAGAGAGGCACCTACAGTGGTTAGTAACACTACGCCACAGTGTTTTTATGCTGAAATGCCCATGCCATATCGGCTGATTCCTATAGGTCTTCCCGTCTCTCTCATCTCTCCAGGCTGGTCCTGGACCTGTTCGGGTACAGCGTGTTCTGTTCCTGGGTTGGTGCGTTTTGTGCATATCAAGGAGTCCTAGAGGATCTGCTCAGTACTCGAGGCGGAGATGTCCAGTAGTCTCCAGGCAGCATATGGATTTAGCTCTTCCTGGTCTCGACACAGGGCCCACACATACATCATCCTGAGCACTTTATCCTGAAACAAAAAGTAACATATTTTACTATCAAACATCTGCTACTATAAGTTTTGAGAGAACAAAACTTATTAAAACAGTCAATTTAAAGCTTTTATATGGAAAGAAATTCAGTGTTGATCACATTGATAATTAGAGATTTGCCTTCTCAGGATTTCTAAAGAAGGAAGGAAGAATGTCCATTCACAGGCAGAAGGTTGCTGCTGCACAAATATTACAGAGTATTTTATGACCATTTTAAAAAATTGTGCAAAGAAATTTTCACAATGTACTTCAGAGATCAGATGTTGAATAATGGAACCTGCAAACATGTCAAATTGGATATGCAAAAATAAAAACAACATTATGAAAGAAAAAGTAAACAAGCCACAAAGTAAGAAAAAGTAAGAACACACTAAAAAGTAAAGACAACAAGGATGTATTTGTCCAGATCTTCAAAATACTGAAATGTACAGTAAAAAGGTTTATTCCATGTGAAAAATACTTTATTGAACCTTTAGGTTAAATATGTAAAATAACTGATTTATTTATTTATTTTTTAAGTTTTTCACATTTAAACATATTTATTTGAATGAGTTTGAATGAAGACTGTTCTCTCACATACTTGCAGACTCTGGGTTTTTGAATCTAAAGCAGACTAATGCTGACGTTCCCAGCTGGATGTTGGGGTTAAAAAGCATGTAGTGTCTCCAGCTTCATTTAAACCAATACTGTGGTTTGATATCCCCCCCCACCCCCAAATCAGAAAAATCAGCTTTTTTGTGAAATTCTTCCATAATTGGGAAACATTTGATCACAAAACAGTTATAGGGAAAGAAATTCATAACAATGATCTTAGCAGTCATTGTTTCTGTTGGTTGTTTCACTTACAGGGTCTCCCTCCACCACTTCTCCCTTAGTGTTTCGAATCACCATCACCAACTGAGCCTGGAAAGTTATAATCAGAACTGGACCCTGCTCCATCATCTTTCCCATGGCCAGCTGGAGAAGGACAGGATAAAACACAAGATGAAGCAGAAAACATAAATTACAAAACGTTTAAAATAATCCATATCAATGACAAGAAGCCATGATTGTTCTTTTACTATCAGACCAGAAATGTATTCACAAGTAGAGTGAACGTATTTGTGCAACTTCGGCAAATAGATTCAAGAGTTATAAGTGTTTTATGAACATTTAAAAAATAATAATTTATAAAATTCAGTATGAACTGCAGTGGTCAAGATTTAAATATGGAGGCTGCAAGCAAGAAATAAAGATTTAAGTGTAAAAATGAAAACATTTTTCCATTCAGGCTCTGAAAATACTTAAACTAAACTCTATTCATCTTCAGACTGTGTAGGAATCCTGGCATGATGTCATCCTAGGTTTATATTTTAATTCAAAATACTGTATTTAGCCCCCCCCCCACTAAAAGAGGCATGTAGAGCATACATAAAAATGAATAAAACATAAAATACATAAGTAGAAAGACAGAGCAATATGCATTAGCAAGGTGCAAATGAGAAATGAGGTAAATAAGTCCTTGTGCAACTAATGTTCTGTTGAATGGGGCGATGTACCCTCATACCCACCTGTATGAGGGTATTTGGGGTGTTAATGTAAATGTATACATTCCTGTAACTGTCATTTGCTCCTGCTGTTACCCTCTTCAAATGGAGGTCATTTGGAAGCAAAGTCTAAAGCCACATCTTATATGCACAGTAAAAAGAAATCGGAACTAAACTCCCTGAAAGAATTTTTTAAGTTAGTAATGGCCAAATTCAGCAATGTTAAGTTTTCTAGTTAACACTAAATAGACATGTATGCAGACATGAATCTATTGCTATGAAGTAATAAATGATGCAGATGTTTTATTGGTAACATAAAACCTCCATGGATCTGTTAATATGTTTAGCAGAAGTGATGAATGATCTCATTGGCTATAATCTCTATGTTTCTGCATTTATTTACAGTCTTTCTGCAGCCAAGTCTATGGTGGCTAAGAGTCACAAATTGTAACTAAACATTTCCTACAGCATAAATTAATCACCTGTAATAAACATTCTGTAATAAACTTGCTGAGTTTATTACAGAATGTTTAATAAACTCATTCTTTTATGAATGAGTTTATTAAACATAAACTTCTTCTCCACTTTCTTCTTGGAGAAGAAAGTGGAGAGGACTAACAGTCAAAAGACACTAAAGACAAAGATGAACAACCAGTATGTTTCAGAGTACCAATTATCTGTGACTGAATGCTAATCTAGAAGAATCAGGTCTTGAGGAACTTACGTCTATATTGTCTATGTCCAGAATCTTAGAGTGGAACTGAAGTCCCATAGCTTTGGCTTGTTGAATAGGATGAGCAAGCTGGCTGTATGTCTGTAAACCAAGGGACAAAGAAATAGATGATAAACAACATTCTTAAAACACATTTTTTGTAGGAGCTGCACATTCTCAGTAGATGTTGGTCCAATGATTAAGTATTTCCTAATAGTCTTTGGTAGCTGCCCCAGAAGACCTCCAAGCTGATGCCCTCACCGCTTCATAACACCAGTCCTTCAGCACCTCCAGCTCCCCTCTGATCATCGCCTGTATAACAACAAAGCACACAGTGTTTAGACATGTTTGAAGATCTTTGTTTTCAAAAATCCATACTTTTCCAAGCTCTTTTTACATATTTATATGTCTTTCACTTAAGACATATAAATAAAAATTTCAACATGAATTTATTAACTGTCAGGCATTAAATATGGAAAATGAAAAGACTATGGAAGGACTAGATGATGAAAGATCTTATTAAACCTCTTTAATACGATCTCCCCCCCAAATGAACCTCCTGACAGAAACAACAGAGCTGCAATTTTGTTCAACATACCTCGAGAATATTTGGGATGATATCTTGTTCACATTGCTTCAGGAAATAATCCTTGTCAAAAGATGGATCCACCTTCAAGATCTCAGTTAAAACTTCTGACATTTCTGTCTTTGAAAACAGACCACCTAAACAAAAAGGCACAAAAAATTCTCTGTTAAAAAAAAAATAGAGGAATTCCTACTATTAAATGAAATAATAACAAAAACATTCTGATTAGATCTTTAGGTCCGATATCTGCATCTCAGGACAACTCTTACCTATGATGTCAGTCATCTTGTCAGTGACGGCACGGGAAGCTCTGATGATGACGTTATCACTCTCATCATACTTCATTTTCATCTCAAAGAACCCTGTAGACAACAATGGAAAAAAAGAGAGGGTTAGATTGGGAGTTGAACACAAGAGAGAAACTGCAAAAAATTGCAGCACTATAGATTTTAATAATCTCAGGTTTATATACAGAACACTTGGGCTGGGTTCAATGTTAGAAATAAACTCTTTTTGGTGGGAATGTGAGACAAAATGACAACTGACAAAACACTTGCTTCTGAAAAACTTCAATGCATGAGATGCAAAAGGACATACTTGCAACATTTTGTCGTACTGACACAGCATACTTTATCTACAGTAAAATCTGCAGTGGAACTCTGAGTAAAACATGTTACATAAATACAACAGTATAACTATTTTGCAAGCTATTCTGGTGATGTTTTGCAAATTATTGGCTCTTTTTCTTGTCAAAATATTACTATTTCTGGCAAAATAGAAAAGAATTAAGCTGAAAGAACAACTGTTGGGGAAACAATTATAAAAGCAGAGACGTAGTGAGATATTTAAGGTAATTATTCCTTACTATTAAAGACCACATTGTTGTCCTTGAAGTCTTTCCATTGCTGGTACCATTTTGAGTCTTTGTGCAACACCACACCCGTAGCTTCCCTAAAAAGAGACAGAAATGAAAGCTTTAGCACATGCATTCAGCTCGAATATCTTTGTGACACATTTTGAGTCAGAGTGGAAAAGGCAATCACCAGATCAAATAAACGATAAATGGTAATCTAAGCTATAGAGTTACCTGTCTTTACTCTGCAAACCGCCAAGCCTGAAAAAACTCCTAAATGAGTGGACCTTCATATTCCTAACTTTAAGGGTTATTCCTCCCTCTTGGTATCAGAGGACTCAATGGGCACTCACGTACTCGTTGGCTTCGAAGACCTTTCCGTCTTCACCCGGTCCTTTGGACGAGAACTCTGTCCTCTTTCGGAGTCGGGCTGGAGGTCTGTAAGGTCCCGTTTGGCCAAGGTCACCGATCTCCTTCTTCACACTCTTCACGCTCTAAAACAAATTCATGAGTGAGGAATAACACCTGTAACACTCACGAGTCTCATTCTCAGTATAATACACATCATGCTTGATTTATAGAAAAATAAACAGAAAGAAATTAACATAAAGCAATGTGACTTAGGCTTGGGCTCAGTTGAGTGCATACCTGAGATATTGCTCTGAACGCACCCGTCTTCCCCAGCATCTCTCCGCTCTTAGAGACCGTTTCTGCAGAAGTCTTTGCTGTTTTTGCTGCTTCCTCCATTCCCTCCTTGATTTTCTTACCAATTTCTGTACGACTGACCTCTTCCAGCCCCTTAACATCCAAAAAAATAAGGAAACACATTTCAAGAGTCTACAGCAACTCATGCCAGTTAAAAAAGAGGCTACAGCACAGTTAGATTCATTTCACATCTACCTCTTTAACAGTTTCAGAAATGGTTCCCAACTTCTTCTTCAGAACCTCCGAGGTTTTCGCCGTTTCTGATTCTATAGTTTTCTTGGAGAAGAAAGTGGAGAGGACTAAGAGTCAAAAGACACTAAAGACCAAGATGACACAAGAGAGAGTGATTTTGTTTTGGTAGAGATACTAACATATTTCCTCCGAGCTTGTTTCAGTGCATCTGACTCTTCAAGTTTTTTGGCCTCTTCCCGAAACTTCTTGATGTTTTCTTTCATTTCTTTGTTTTTGTTCAGTTCCTGCTTGAGGTTATCCAAAAACTCCCCCAAGAAACCTTTTCTCCCTCTGTCTTTCTCTCCTGACATATACCGCACCTGAAGAAGAGGAGGCTGAGGCACAACAAAATAAATTCAAAGTATGTTTAAGGGAATTTAAAAAAAAGAGAAATAATGCCTTAGAGAAACCATTTATGCCCCTTAAAGTTTTTCACATTTTGTCAAGTTTACAACCACAAATAATGAAGTATTTCTTTAGGGTTTTTATGAGCTTCATCGACATAGCAGTGCGTACTATGTAGCGAAAAGAAAAGAATTTTCAAATTCTGTTACAAATAAAAACCTGAAAACTGTGTGCGGCAGCACGTTTGTAGTGGCATAATCCAAGTACCAACATTCAGAACTTAATGTGTTTTATGCTTTATTTCATTTAGGTTTGGGCTTTGATTACACCAATTCTAACATCATGCTGGGATCTTCATTGTCGCTGCACTGTTTAGAGGTATCACATTTCTTAAAATATTTTTGATGATCTCATGCTTATCTGTAAGTTCTAACCATCAAAATTGCAAGACATAAAGGCTTCACAGTGTTGTATTCTGTCTCTATCAATATAATACATGACTTTCACTTTCTGAGAAACAAAACTTTACGATATTCAAAAGTTTAAGTCGTAACACTCAAAATGCAGTTTGCATATCAAGTTCAGTTGCTCACTCCAGAAAACGTCACATGATGTTCTGGTACCTGTGAAGATCTTGATGGGAGCCCACATGTCCTGTAAACATTGGTTCTGTTCGGTAGCAGCAGGTAAGAGGAAGGGAAGGCAACCAAACCTCTTCTTAGACATATCTGAACACAAACATTAAACTTTAGTAGACTGACAAGTCAAAGTAAAGTCATGAACTCGGAAAAATATGGAGAATATCACCTTTTAAGAAAATGTGAACTAATAAAACAGGGTGTTACGTATGCCATGCATATGTAGGAACATTTTAATAAAGTAAATATAATTCCACGTCCAAATGACTAGAGATTCTGTCGATAAGAGCTAACACAGCTAGCTTATGCTACATTGAACCGCTGAGTTAAACCAAGTCATGGCCTCCAAAATCCACTATATATACGAAACTATTCAAATATACAATCCCCCTCTTTTGTCATCATTTTCTTCAAATCTGGAGTATTAACCGCGACCCATGCTCTCACCTGGTAACACTGACATAAGGGGGCCGCCATCTTGAATACCATGCATGTAACCTTCTTCCGGTGGTGACCTTCTACGTCAGCAAAGAGGAACCGCCTTCAGATTCCCTCCTGCTCTTATAAAAAAATAATAAAATCCCTTCTGCTCTATTAGAAATGGCTGAACGTCTTGGGTTTTACATTCAGTTCAGTATCAAAATAGTAATCCTTATTCTGTTGTCATTAAACGAAACGAAGGCAAGACATTTTCATACAACTTGATTTATTTAGCAAAACACCTTACAGAACAAAGGCAATGATAGGTGATGCATAACAGAACAAAAAAGAAAAAATTAAAAGCTTGGTCACTAAAAAGTAGAACACCGGAATAACCTAAAACTAAAAACATCCACTGTTACAATTTGCTAACTAAAAGTATCAACTAAAAAAAAAAAAAAAATACAAAAAAAAAAAAAAAAACTTTACCAACATTTACTAAACCAAATATACTGAAGGACAAATCTGATGAGCAAGAATGTTTTAGACATTACTGACTAAATCATCTGATGCAACACAGATGCATGAATTATGCATTTCTATCGATCCTAACGTCGATCTCTCTCCCGTTCAGACGATAGCCGTTCATGGTTCTGCAGGCGCGCTCAGCAGTTTCAGGGTTGTCAAAACGGACCACACCACAGCCCTTGGATTTCCCATTCTCCATCTTGATATCAGCATACTGGACCATGCCTGCAGTGACAATGTAGAATATGTTAAAAAAAAGTAAAATACAACAGGGACAGGAAAGGATATCTGAAACCCTGCTAATTTTTACATTTCCTGAAAAAGAAAAGGTAATCTTACCACATGTATTAAAGGTGTCCTTCAGCATCTTCCAGGTGAAATCGAATGGCAGCTGAAAAACACAATCCATTATAAGTTTAAAACTCAGACACTTAAACATCCTCTAAATTAAGCCACATCTGGAGACGTACATTTCTGACAAAGATCTGGCATCCCTTCCTCATGTTTCCTCCACCACTTCCAGGCCCTCCAGCTCCGGCTCCTCCGAAGGAATTCCCACCAAATCCTCGGTCCATATCTCCAGAGCGATCAAACTGACCACCGACGCCTCCAGATCCCATTCGGTCCATCCCAGAACTCATGCGGTCAAGGCCTCCGGAGGAGAAACGGTCAAGGCCTCCAGCAGACCCCATGCGATCGAAGCTGCTTCCCATTCTATCGAGCCCGGTGTTGGCCATGCGATCCATACCCATGGAGGAGCCAAAGTCCATGCTGCCTCCCATGCGATCCAGACTAGACGGGCCGAGTCGGTCAAATCCTCCAGGGCCGAGGCGGTCCATGCTTGATGACATCCGGTCCAGGCCTGGTCCGAGCCGGTCCATACTTGGCCCCAGGCGGTCCATCCCAGAGCCCATACGGTCAAAGCCAGATCCCATCCTGTCCAGATCGGACACACGATCAATTCTGTCCATGCCCATTCCTCCCATGCGATCCAAGCTGCCTCCTAGGCGGTCCATTCCAGAGTTTATGCGGTCCATGCCGAGGGAATTTCCTGCAGAAATTAACACAAAACAGCAACTTTTAATCGTCTGAGCACAAGAAAGCACTACAGGGGCTTTGGAACAATCCAGTAAGTACTAACCCATTCCTCTTTCAAAGGAGTCTCCAAAATTATTGCGAGACATTCCCATTTCATTTCGCCCAAATTCCCTGTCAAAAGCACCACCAATCCCACGGTCCATCTCTGACAATGCAAGAGATGAAACCATTAGAAACATCCGGCAAGACGTGAGGAGTAGCACGCCTGCCTTGGAGTGTTTAGTGAGTCTCAACTTACCGTTCATTCTTCCCATGCCTGAAGAACCAAAACGATCCATGTTCATTCCGCCAAAGTTGTCCATTCCTGAAAACATTGATGAAATGGTCTTAATGCCAAATTTGCCAATCATGTTCAAGTGTGGAATATTTAATCTCCCGAGGGTCAAATTTATTGATGCAAATTCAAAACCTTACCTCCTCCCATGCGACCGCCCACATTGCCAAATCCCATACCATCCATTCCTGAAGGGGAGAAAAGTGTTTGTAAGAATACAGTTCACTAGACTTACTTAAAATGTCAAAAGAAAGTGTTGTTTACCTCCAGGGCCCATGTTCCCCATGCCGCCACCACCACCACCTCCACTTCCTCTATTAAGCATGGTAGCATCGATAGGCTGACCTCCAGGTCCCAGCCCCAAACCAATACCACTCAGTCCACCTGGTTTCAGGGAAAAATTGCAAAACTTTAAATTCATGTCTGCACAAATTGTATTATTTCAAGAACTACACAAGATACAAACTTTAACTCCCAATCGTACTATGCATGAACCGAAATGGGGAAAGCACATAATTTTCCAGCACTGAAATGTTCAACATACATTACTGTTTTTTTGCTATTACTTTGGGAAGACTTGATCCACAATATTTTCAGAATTAGCTAGTATAATGAAATAAAACTTAAAAATATATGAAAAGTATACTTACGGGGAAGAGAGGATCCTCTATCTGGTTGTCCAAAATCTTTAGGGAGGGATTTCTCATCCTGAGGGGAAGAAAAAAAAAAAAAAGGGGGGTGGGGGGGATGTAAAAAAAAACATTTAAAATGATGTCCACCTTTGCAACAAAATTTATTTATCAAGGCTTTGTGACATACCAGCTTGACATGCATGGTCCTGTTAAATAAGAGCTGCCCATTGAACATAGCTGAGGGATAATTAAGGAAATGCACACAAAATGCTAGGAAACCAAGTTGTAAAAATAAAAATGAGATGTATTTAATATGAAAGGATACAGACAGCTTGGACTGCTTCAATGGGCATTTCAAAAGTCACTGTGCCCATGCCTCTGCTTTTCCCATCCCTATCCTCCAAAATGTCTGTCCTCAACACGACACCTGCCATGCCGAACACCTCTTTCAGCTTCTTCCAACCCACTTTGTAATCCAGCTGCAACAACAATTGAGATCAGTTATAAGACAAAGACTGTAACCCAGTTCTTTCAGTCTGATTCATCAGTTTTTTATTCTGGTGAGGTTGTAGCAGTAAAAAAAAAAAAAAAAAAAATCCTTGGAAATGTTATCGCAAAGTTTAGGCTTACTTATGAAATTTCCTTCTTCCAAGTATTTGATGTATTTAGGTTATGTTCTTATTTCTTAATATTCAGATTTCATTTTACATGTAAATACAATAGCATGTCTAAAACTCTTGAAAACTCACATTGGCCACAAAGATGGTGCTTCCAATCCTGCCAGTCTGAAGACCATGAATGATCTCATTAGGGATGTTGGGGTTGTTCAAAAGGCTGGGAGGAATGCTGACCAGGGGGCCTCCTGGTCCGGGCCCCATGCGGTCCATCCCGCCCATGCGATCCATCCCGCCCATGCGGTCCATCCCGCCCATGCGGTCCATCCCGCCCATGCGGTCCATCCCGCCCATGCGATCCATGCCCCCCATTCCTCCCATGCCTCCTGGGTGACCTCCAGCTTGTTGGGACTTGCCAATCTCTCTCTGAGCAATGACACCATCAGGATCCTAATAGAGAAAAAGTATAAACATCACTCAAGCTTTTTGAACTTGAGATGAATCCAAAATGTGTCACTCCTTTTTTCTCCGCAGTCTACCTCCTTCACTTTAAGAGGCCGCCCGTTGAGGTTGTGCTTGTTGACACTTTCCACTGCTTTCTTCATAAGTTCTTCTGTTCTGAACTCAACAACACTAAACGAAACATTCAAAATTAGAAATGCAGGGTCCTACTTTCCTGTACCACCAGATATATACAAGACGGTAATTATGAAAGAAATGTGTACTTACGCACAACCCTTTTGATTGAAGTCATCAGAACAGGCAATACAAATACAAAAAAAAAAAAAAAAAGAAATTAGAAATGATAATATTTAACTGGTTATTTAACTAACATGTTGAAAATGGAAATGACATGCACAAGCAAGAGTGAAACACACAAAAGTCTTCACAAAGCCTATGTAAATTAGATTGACAAATATTCCCAAACCAGTCAGTGACCAAGCAGGAATAGTGAAAAATCAGTTTCTCATCTCAAACCATCCAAAGGGAAGAAACTCCACAATACGATAGGTTTCCACTCCATTAAGGTATTTTAAAAAGGTGTCTTTTCCAATTACATTTAACAAAAACATCAAACAGCTTTGTAACAACATCTTGCCGAGTAAACCCCCTTAAGTCGTAAGGAACAAATCCAGCAACCAAAAGGGAAATTATCATCTTATTCAATCCACAGGATTGGAAGCAAGTAATGCTGATGTCCTGCTTTAAAACCATCAACGGTTCAGGATGGCCTCAAATCAGTGGCACAGACGACACCACCAAAAACACGGCTCCAGCACGTTACCATCTCAAGAACTCCACCAGGTTTCTATTTCTGAACAATTCCCAGCAATATAACTAATGAAACCAAGGCTGACAAACACGTGTTTGTCTAGGTTTAATCATGTATTTTGATTGTATGTATTTGCACTTACCCTCGATTTGCCTTCTGCGTCCATTAAGTGTTCCACGTACGTTACCTCACCCACTACAAATCAGATTCCAGAGACGACACACACCAAGGGGAGAGAAGCCGAGAGAACAATGGGGGTTTAGAGCAGAAACAAGGAGGAAGGCCGATGAGCTCTGACTGCTAGAGTCTTGAGCTGTCCCCCAGCACCTCAGCAGCACAATATGGTACAGGTCTACAAAAAACAAGCTTGGATCTTTAGAAAAAAAAAAAACATGTAGTAAGACTTCTTAGTCTGTCCTTGTAAGAATTCTCCAGAAACAACAAAAGCAGTAGATTGAAGAAACCAACTGTTGAAATGACCAATAAATAGCCTTCAGATTTGGCTAAAACAGTGAGGACCACCTTCTCCATGTAGTTTACTGACCATACAATGTCAAGTTAGAAAAATCCCATACAGAACCTCTGCCTATTTCAGGACACACCTAGTGATACTTTGTCAAATGTTGCCATTTTGTCCCTCACCCTAATGCAATGAAACCTTCCCATCAGATATGCAACTACAAAAATAACCGTGTTATTAAAGACAACAAATTCTTGAGCAAAGGCTACTTCTTGAACTACGAACCTGTTCCAATAGTGCTGAGTTGCAAAAGAAAAAAAAAAAAAAAAAGGAACCAAATTTAAAAAATATTTTCAATTCAATGGCGACCACTGTCAATGTTCCAGGTCACATGTCTGTTCACCAAATGGACATCAATGACCTAAGCTTTCAAAACAAGGACAGTACAGAAAGAAGCTGCTTTGTTTTGTAGACCTGTACCCCACAGAAATCCCCAGCAAAGAGCTCGGTGTGGCACAACATGGAGATCTGCTGAGAAAACATTTGCTTGTCAAGGTCACACCTAAAAAAGAAAATGCAATTTAACTCAACAGTTGACAGAAACGAACACTTGGCCGTCCTTCTCCAAAAAGACTGTTCCGTTTATAAACACATTCTTTAACTTAGCAGTTCATTGCATGGCTAATGACATGTGATCAATTCCGATATCCCATAACTATTCAACTCTTCATGCAGATAGAAGATAATGTAATCTTTGCAGAAATCAAAATTTCTGCACAAAACTATTTATAATTGGACATGTTTCCAACAAATTTTACATAATTTCAACATATACAGATGGTTACATACTCCAACTGAAAAGACAATATGAGGCTGGTATCCATATTTTTCTGTCACTTGTTAGAGTAAACCTCATTAAGCCATTCAAGATCCCAAGCCAAGGGATTTTCACGTTAGTCAACTTGCTTTAATAACAACCTCCGTTTCACAAACATCTCAGAGGTTACAATAACCTCGATGGCGACTCCATGTTCAATCCAGATACACAGCACTTGTACAAAATGGCAGCAACTCCTTAGTTTGTGGTGATGTTCCAAAAAAAAATTCCCAACAGTCTGAAGAACCACTCCGACAAGGCCTTCAGAAGTGAAACAAAATAACTCTGGATGCATATGCCTAAAAAACACACACTTAAATGTTTCTTACCAAAAAACCTTACCTTTCTCTTTCATCAGGTCTTTGAGAGCTTGCCATTTCACATCATAGGGGATGTTACTGACAAACACTCTGTATCTTTTCACGTTGCCATAGGGATCATAGCGACCACCTCCACCTCTCTTAGGGGGTCTCTCCTTCCTGCTTGAACTGGATTCATTCTTGGGTTTCCCATTAATACCTCTGAAGCACAAAAGTTAAACAACAATTAAATTTCGAAGCTAATTTTAAGCAATATTTCTGAAAAGCAAAAAAAAAAAAAAGTATTGATTCAAATTCAACAACTACTTTTAATTATATAATGCATTTTCAGAGAGAGAAAAAAACAACACTACTAAAAGAATACTTTCTTCATCCTCAAAAAAAGTTACTTATGGCTGCAAGTCGGCAGGACTACCCTTTGACCACATGGCAAGTGCCTTAAATATCGGTCTAAAATGGCAATAAGAAATAAAACAGACCTGGCGCGACACAGAAAAATACTATTCATCTTTTTTTCCCAAGAAACGTGAACTTATGATCTACATGATCAAGTATCTACGCCAACAACAGTGTGTTTTAAGCACTCGACTTAGTTGGCGCCAGTAAATAGACGCATCCCACGTCAAGCCCTATTTGGTGACTTAAATCAAACAGCAAATATAAAATGCAAGCACCTCCTCGAGTTACGAACTATATGCCATACAAAATTTTTTTTAAGTATTTTGGAATCTTCTTTGACTGAAAATAAATTATAGTATATTAGCTTGTACAGAACCGCTAGGCCTAACTAGCTAGATACAACAAAGAAAACGACAATGAATGGACTCACTCCTGCTGCGGCAACTCGATAGTCGCCTCGATGTTGTTTTCTCCCTGTTCGCTCGACATTTTGTTGAGCTGATGAATGTGGTAAGAAATCTAAAATTACTATTGCAAATCAAAAAGGCTGGTATTATCAGATCGACTTAGTGTAATAGCACAGTGCGCTCTTAGCTATTACGAAAATGGCGGAGCAGAAACTGGGGGGTGAGGGGGCGAGTTTTAAATCTTTCGCAACTGCTTCCGGTGAGTTGGGAGCTGCTACACACACGGGATTTCAAAATAAGAGCACCGCCCAATTTTCATCTAAACCTTTCAAATATATATTATTTGTTGCAATTGTGTCATTATTTGATTTTGGCTGTAATTAGATTTTTTTTTTAATTAAATGCTTTTTTGGAAATGTAATTTTCAGTCGCGCACTGCATGCAAATAAAACTATAATACTTCCAAAAACATCAAATACCGCAAAATATAAGAAAATTACAGTTTTGTAGCTAAATCAGTTTTAAGACAATCTTTTTAATCTTGTTGGTAACAACTTAATGTGTATTTTTTTAAAAAATGTTTTAAGTTTTTTATATATTTCAATAACCGTGTATGCTAAAACATTAACAGAATATCCTTGTTGAAAAATGACCTGCTTAAAGTGTAACAAGATTTATTATTTATGTATTTTTAGAGATATACTTGTAAATTTATGCTTGTAAATTTATGAGAAAAGGATTTACCTGAATGATAAATTAGGGACAGCAACATAACAACAGTCATCTCACCAGGATAATCTTTACAGAATATGCAAATAAATTACGGCAAACAATGCACACAAAAAATGATAGATTTTTCCTTTTAAGAAAACACAGCATCCCCAGATTGATAGCATATTTGTACAAATTCAACTTTGTCTCCTTCTTAGCCCAGTTTTACTGTGGGCTTTTTCCTGTTTCTTTTCAGTGCATGCATGTTCACATGCTCACAGGCTGAAGGGTTGTTGAAAAGCCAAGCAGTCGACTGGGTTTCTATTTACAGATCTGTTTTGTCAGTCGACATTAACTGAACATAACTGTTTTTGAAACTCAGTATGAATACCTGTCTTGTGAAATGATTTTAAAAATCATCAGGGCTCAAACAAATTGTGACGTTCAGTTTTTTCAGCACTTGTGCGATAACAGGATTTAACTGGGGTTTGGGCAGAATATAATATATTGTATTGTGAAATTGTCAGTTATAATTTGATTTTATTTAAATATGAAGCATCACTTACATCACTACAGGGTCAAGCGGTTACCAGTGTACCAATTGTGGAATTTGAACTTATTTGAAGGCAACTTGTTGGAGGCATTAGGAAAACATTTTCAACCATGGATTTTGTCAGGCTTTGCTAAAATTCAGCAACACAATGCCAAAACAGGGACAATAAAAGTTTAAAAAGAGTGTCTCTAAGACATAAAATGGTATGTCAGAACAACTGTCTTCATCTGCAAATTTCCTGGTCAGGAAGTGAGTGCCTATGATAAGCGGTCATTAGGTGAGACATCATGCAGTTAATCTGTATATTATCCTAGTATAATCTACATATAGATTAAGAAAATTTATAAAATATTCCAAAACGGATTCACTTTAATAAAAAAAAGAGTAACTGAGTTCAGAAAGCGGAAAAAGTGACCCCAAAAAAAAAAAACTGCTAAATTATTGCTCCTCCACACCACAAGGTGGCGACGGTCAATTCTTCTCGGTGTAGTCAGAATGGAATGATCAGCGTCGGTGTTTAGCTAGCTACCGCTCTGCCTTTAACAACAAAACATTTTTTTTTCTAAATAGTTTACGCGTATTTCCTTAGCCGAAGTAGTTACGATACTAAAAGATATACAATCATATTCAGGTATTTGGAGTAATTTGAGACAAAAGCTTGAGAAATAAATGCGTTAGCCTTTAGCTTTGATGGCATATGTTGTACTGTATCGTTCAGAGAATGAATGAGCGCCTGTAGATTAGTGAGCTGTAATTTTGTTTGACAGACTGAAAAAAAAAGCGTTTATAAACAGCATAAGAACCATCATATAACTATGGCTACCGGTGCTGATGTTCGGGATATTCTGGAGCTTGGCGGAACGGACAACGATGGTCCCATCAGTAAGAAAGATCTCATCAACTCGGATAAGGTGAGAGAAAGTTTAACAGCTATTGTTTTGTTCGAGCGCAGATATCTTAGTAAATTCGAATAACAAAATATGATTTATTTCTGTTAAGTTGGATGTTTAGGGCCTACAGTTATGAAAACCGAACGTCATTGAAAGTTAGACTATCTTGGCCAATACAAACTATTTTTAAAACAGACATTTTATGCTATAGTCATGAAGAAGACAGTTGTTGACACTCTTAACAAAGAGGGTAAGATACTAAAACGCCACTGATAGAGAACTGACTGGAAGCATATCAAGTTGAGTGGAAGAAAAGAGTGTGATAGCAAAATGTGTATAAGCATATGGGATAACCACAGCCTTAACATGATTGTAAGGTTTGGTATTATCATACACTGGGGTTATGTATGTAACACCATTATAATTCTGATGTTTTTTTCCCCGTTACTCACTGCAGAAAAAATCCAAGAAAGCAACTGAGACGCTGACTTTCAAGAGACCAGAGGGAATGCATAGAGAGGTTTATGCTCTGCTCTATTCAGATAAGAAGTATGCATTTCTTGCAAAACATACATTTATGTTTTTTTTTTTGTTGTTGTTATTTCTTTGATTGACTTTGCATTTCTGCAACATGTTTTGCTGTGGTAGAAACAGAATATTAAATATATAATTTTTTTTGGAACTCTTGGATGCCTTATGCAGGAAAGCTGCTTTCAAGATGATTGTAAAGTTTATTATGTAGTCCCTCACTCAATACAAGTTTGTTTGCATTCATTAGGGAATCAGACCATCAATTTGATTTCAATTGGGGAGTTTCAATATATTTTACTCTTCTCGTTTTATCCCCAGCAATAATTCTTGATGCTTTTAAGCTGGGGAGGTAGGAAAGAATCAAGGATCTGCTATAAGCCCTTTCTTGTTTGCTTTCGCACCATTTACTGAGGCACCAGTCCAGGATGCAACTGTCTTTGGTTTAAGTCCTAGGTTTGACATGAAGTAAATGGTCCAGGGGCATTTACTGCATATCATCCCCTTCTCTCTCAGACCTTTTTCCTGTTTAGCTACTAATGAATAAAGGCTACTAGTGCCAAAAAAGCAGGAAAAAAGGGAGAAGAAAAAATAAAACGTTGTTTTTGTCTTTGTTTGCCTATAGAGATGCACCACCTCTGCTGCCTAGTGATACCACTCAAGGTTATCGGACCGTCAAGGCCAAGCTTGGATGCAAAAAAGTTCGTCCCTGGAAATGGATGCCTTTCACCAATCCAGCTCGCAAAGATGGGGCCGTTTTCCACCACTGGAGACGGATGGCCGAGGAGGGAAAGGACTACCCTTTTGCTCGCTTTAACAAGGTAAGCTTCACCTGTGCCTTTGCAGACGTTTAAGATAAACACAAAGAATATTTTAAAGTATTCTCCCAATTCTTTTTTTTTATGATGTTTCTGTTTTCTTATTTGCATGTCCAGACAGTCCAAGTGCCAGTGTATTCAGAGCAAGAATATCAAATGCATCTCCATGACGATGGCTGGACTAAAGGAGAGACAGACCACCTATTTGACCTGTGCAAGCGCTTTGACCTGCGCTTCGTAGTTATCCACGACCGCTATGACTACCAACAGTACAGAGTAAAGTTCCCAGAACTGGTGTTTACTGTTTATGAGAAAAATCCCAACTCTGAGACATTTGCATTTAGAATAATTTTTTCTGAATTTGTGCATCTTTAGAAACGCTCCATAGAGGACCTGAAAGAACGATATTATAACATTTGTGGTAAGCTGACCAAGGTCCGTGCAGCCTCTGGGACCGAACCCAAGATCTACATCTTTGATGCTGGCCATGAAAGGCGCCGCAAGGAGCAACTGGAGAAGCTCTTTAACCGCACGCCTGAGCAAGTTAGTACTATTTTACCTTCACTATTCCTAAAATCTGATGAAATGTTCTAAATATAAACTATAATTTTTTGTAGTTAAATCTGAATAAAGTGTAGCAATGTTGACTAGTTAATTTCAATAAGTGAAAAGTTATAGTTAAGTTATATGTCTAAAGTGTTTGTTTTTATTGAGTATGGCTCAAAGCCGCTGAAAACCCAAAATCCAGTTTCTTAGAAAATTAGAGAATTGAATAAAAAATAAGGATTTTAAAAAATAGAAATTTTACTACTGCAAACAGTTTCCATGCAATATGTAGCATATGCAGTCATTATTTGGCTCCATCACCTTTTGCATGAGGTTGGGTGTTTTTACATAAGAAAAACTACAGAGTGGGACTTTGTATTATACAGTCCATCGTATTCACTAACTGAGGTTATTTTTGTCATCTCCGCATCTTTATCTGTCTCAAATCTTTCTTCCACTTAACTTTAAATTAAAATACTTTTACATAGCACTCTGAAAATCTAGCTTGTTTAACAATTGTAGAAATAGCCTCCTGTGACTCTTTGTGGACTATCCCCATGACAATCTGCTGGACAACTATAGTTTGGGCCTCAACGTGACATTTCTGTATTTATTTGTTATTATAAGTTCAGTGTAATAAGATGCAATTTTCAAGCCAAAATCATCCAAATTAACAAAAATAAAAACTCAAATCATATCACTCTTTTTAATGAATCTATAAAATAAACAAGTTTATTAATTTACTTATGAATTGAGTTGAGGTAAAAGCAGTAACATATCAATGACTTTCAAATTGATTAAGACACACTTGAACTGTTTATGAAAACCGATGATGTGCTTTCTGTGCCCCTCTAATAAGAAAAATGCACCTCTCTTGTTTGTCCTGTAGGTGGCAGAAGAAGAGTATCTCATTCAGGAGCTACGGAAGATTGAGAATAGGAAGAAGGAGCGTGAGAAGAAGGCTCAGGATCTGCAGAAACTCATCAAAGCAGCCGACACAACTACAGAGCTGAGGCGAGCTGAAAAGAGAGTCTCTAAGAAGAAACTCCCTCAAAAAAGAGACACAGAAAAGCCAGTAAGCAAAGGAACTGCACAAAAAGTTGAAAAAAAAAACCCTCAATTGAATAATTGATATGTAAAAAATATTAATCAGTTTTATTTTATGTTTGTTTCAGCAGTTGTCACTCAAATTACTTTAAAGTGTCATTTTCATGTCATCAAAGTAACAAATTACTCAGATTTGTCCCAACACGTTTATTTGATTTTGTTTAATAGCTTTCCAAAAGTTGAAAATAAAATCAAATCCTGTGTCTTGTAACTTTTTTTTGTTCTCCAGGCTGTTCCAGAGACAGCTGGCATCAAGTTCCCTGACTTCAAGTCCGCCGGTGTCACTCTGCGCAGTCAGAGGGTGAGTGTTGTTTCTTCCTCCTGCATAAATGACCTGGTTCTTAAATCCCAGTCGGGAGTCACAAAACTTCTGATGAAATAAAAATCAGACTTGAAACTGCTCTAGTCAGGAATAAATGATCACACAGCTTTCTTTTTAAAGCCATGAAAAACTTTTTAGAAAAAGCAATAAAGTTTTTTTTTTTTACTTAGTTTTGCGACCAGATGCATGGTGGGTTGGTGCTAAATTTGATGTATGAAAGTAACAGGAGTTTCAAACTTATCTTTTATTATCACTTTGATGATTAAATCTGTTGCTGAACAGCTAATATCTGTAAAAGCAGCAAGAGGATCCTTATTTATCATGAAGACTGATGAGGAGCTTCTGATCTCAATGGAAAATGCATTAGCACAGCTGAGGAAGTGGAGAGCCCCTCTAGCTAATCAGTCAGATGCAGTTCACTGGATAAAGACATTTTGATCTGACCCGCTGAAGTGCATTTCATACAAATTAAAAGCCCTGAGGTGGAGCTGTTTATCCTAATATTGCCAGTACCTTAAATCACAGCCCAGCGCTGGTGCGTTTCTCCGTCTCTCTCTGTTATTCAGATGAAACTGCCAAGCTCTGTTGGCCAGAAGAAGATCAAGGCCATTGAGCAGATCCTGGCAGAGCAAGGAGTGGGTGAGTATGAATAAATATTAGCAATCAGCTAACATTTTATAGTTTCACATGTTCAGCAGTCCTCTGCAGTAAATGTGAGTTTGAGTAGAGCTGGAAAAGTGACAACTTCAGTAGATTAGCAGGGTTCGCATGCAGTCGAGAAAAGTCTGAAGTTTGTCTTTAGTGTTATGTGTTTTTCTTTTTAATGATGTATTTATTTTAGACTGAAAATGAAACAGAAAGAACAAATTATAAATAAGATAAAACAATAGTGAAGATATAGTCTTCAAAGCCAACATTAATGAATTTTGTAGTCTAAAAAAGGATGAAGGTTGAAGCACTTATACATCGCTACACTTCCAACGGGTCATCTGGAACGACATCTTCTGAAAGTATAAACAAATTTATAATTCACCTGAACTATTAAAAACAAATAATTACACACTTATTAGAAATTTTTTGTCGTTCCCACATGTCCTCGCAGACCTTACTGTTTTACATTTTTAATTTTAACTGAAGGTGTGTTGTTTCACATTACTCAACAATGGACTTCTGTTTTCAAACAAAATGCTAAAGTGTACAGGCAATAGGTAATAATTGTTCCATTTAATCCACTAATAAAAGTATTTTACTAAACTGATGAATAAAACTTAAGTGTTTTAAGTACCTGCCTAAGATTTAACAGATAATTTGCTAGACAGATGCATTAGTACACTACGTCCAACCTTTAACTTGCCACAACGTCCTCACAGCTATCAATTAATCAAAACTTCTCAAGCTGACTTTTCATTCATCTCTTCTATACCTCATTCTTTTGGATCTAGATCTCAACCCGATGCCCACAGAGGAGATTGTGCAGATGTTCAACGAACTCCGCAGCGACCTTGTGCTCCTGTATGAACTGAAGCAGGCCCACAGCAACTGTGAATACGAGCAACAGATGCTCCGTCATCGCTATGAGGCCCTGCTTAAAGCTGGCAGTGGGGCCGGGTGTGTAGGCCTCACGGGAGGAGGGATTGCTGGAGTCCCACAGGGTGGAGATCTCAGTGCTGTAAACAGTACTGCATCCTCCACTCCAGCGGTAGAAGCTCAGTTGTGGCCCAACGTAGATGATATCAAGGTGGAACCAAAGGAGCAGATCATTGACGTTGTAGGAGCGCCGCTTACCCCTAACTCGGTAAGCAAAGACTGAGCCAAACATTTTTGAACCACTGCAAACACCTGTGTGAAGAAATCTAGCATCGTCTTTTTTAAGTTGTTTTATAAATGCTAAGATTATAACTTTACAAAGTTAAATAACTCTGAGCATAAAGCTAACAAATAATGAAATGCTGCCACACAATGATGGTCTTGTTTTTTTAATATACTTGTAAAACTTTGAATAGTGGTGATTCAAAGTCAGTGACCTGCTGTAGTCTAAGCCGAATAAAATTATATCTGTTCATAAATATAATATATATGTGTATATATATATATATATATATATACATATATATATATATATATTTGCCACATCTGGTTTTTTCTGGAACAGAATTATGATGGACACCTCACATCTATGACGTAAAAGTCGAATAAAACGGAACATGACCATTCAGACTGCAAATGCTTTGTAAACTGTCGACTATGTATCCAATTTAATGCCGCGTACGGAAGTGGATTGTTTTGGGAGTGAAAAGATCAGAATCGGGCCGCTCAGACTGCCACAAAAAAGCCAGATTTGATTCACATTTGCCCTCTGTGTGAACGTAGCATTAGTGGGCTAAACATGTTTAATCCTTCACCGAAGAAGGTGTGGTCTCTGACATTCTCTAATGCGATTGTCCTTCCATATCCCTTTCCAGCGCAAGCGGCGAGAGTCTGCTTCCAGCTCATCTTCAGTAAAAAAGGCGAAGAAGCCCTGATGAGAGCTCATATAGTCTGGAGGACAAACGACTGGGTTACTTATCCTGAAGACAGTGGAGTGCCCAGGAGTCTTATGGCCAGACAAGATGGACACAACCAGGGCGGTCACCATATTACATTTACGCAGACACACCACCGACTCCACACACACATAAACACAACCCCTCACCTACTAACGAGACCTCTCCAAACCCTCCCCGTCTGGCCGTGACAAAGGCAATGACTGAGTGACATTTCATTCCATTACTGCTCGTCTCCCTGCCTCCACCACCGGTTGCCCATAGATGAGGCAAGAGCAACTGTAAATTGCAAGGCTGAACTAATCGGGACAGGGTGAAGAAGGTGGGAATGACTGGGTAATTGAAATGAATTGGAATGAAAGACCAGAGGCAGAGGGTGGACCTGGAACCGCAGTGCTCATTGGAGTCGTCGGAGGTTTTTTTTTTTTTTTTTTTTGTAGCCTAATAATGCAATGGTATTTACTGGAAATGTGTTCCAGTGTCGTCTTGCAGAGCTGGATCCCTCTAGACTTGGGAGTTTTGTTCCTTCTCTTCCTTCTGTCCATTTTTATGTCGAACTGTCTTAATGTTCTTTTACGATTACTTCAAAAATTATTCTGCTTACAAAAAACAACTAAATAAAAATCTGTTTTTTTTTCTAACAGTGTCTAGTTGTTTCTTTTCAGATGGTGTGGGCTTGGAGGGCAATAAGTGTTGAATACAGATTTGTTCAGAAAATTGTAGGATCCTGACATTCTTACCTTACCTGTCATCTAAGTTAAGTGACAACTAATGACTCCATTAATATGATAATTAAGCAGAGCCAATGAAACTTCATTAAGTTTCCCCCTTCTCATAATATTGCTAATTGCTTGTCAATTATGGTATTTAGCCTACTTAGGCATTAATTTCTATGCAAATTTTGAATATGTTTGCCAGGAGAGGGAAGCTTTCTGATTTGGGGATACACATTAGTAGTTTATCAGGACTTGAAAAAGTATTGTTACCCTCTGAAATAAATGTGTCAAATTCAAGGACCAGGGGCCATATGTGGCCATGGATATCTAAAATGATAACTTCCCGTATCTAAACTTTGTATTTTCTGTACTGCCAGGATTCACTGTGACCCTGAGCAAACAAGCAGAGCTGCAATGGAATGGTTTAGATCAAATCATATTCATGTATCAGGAATCTAGACGTAAATCTAATAGAGAATCTTAGGCAAGACTTGAAACTTTAAATTCACAGATTCTGTCTGGTGCAAAAATTTTAATATGTAACATGGCCCTTTTAAAGTTAGTACAAATATGTATAAATTTTTGAAAATATTTCAGGATCAATTTTTAAAAAATGTTTTGAAATTGTACATTTTTAAAGCAAAATAGTTATGAAACCGTTCCATATAATAAATAAATTGATTATTCCGAATCCCACTTTAATTTTCCTTTTAAATTATGGTGAATGTTTATGATGTCTTATATGTGTTGTTTTATGGAAGTAATCTGACTTTTAGATAAAAAATGAAAAATATGTCACTATTTTTAGGTTTTTATTTGTATTATTTATTTATTTCTTTTGCAACAATGTCTCTTAGAGATTCTCCAGTTGTTTCACAGACTTGACTCTGTGCATGGCACATGTGGAACATTTTAAGAAAATCTAATCATAAGAAAACATCTACTTGTATTTTTGCAGCCAATTTTTTTTACAAATTTAACTTTGTTTACATGAGAAGCAATATTATTTTTCTGTCATTTCAAGATTTTGCAGCACCTGATGTTTTGTCATAATACTAATAGCCTCTTATCTCTGTTTTTCCATCTTTAACCTGCAGAAAAAAATATACCACTTACAGCAACATTTCTGTTATGTGCTACAATTTGTGATGAGACTTACTTTCGTGCCTTGTGAGTCATTTTTAACTTCAGAAAAGCAGATAGATCCAGGGTTACTGTTTGAGTGTTGCTAAGACTTTTAGTGAACATCTGAAGCATTTAATTTTCAGTTTAAAAGTTTTGCATCAGTGATTCTGTAAAAAAAAAAAAAAAACTTGAACAAAAAAAAATATTTGTGCTTTATCTTCAAATTCAAAATTCTGGCCTCTTGAAATGTGAATTAATTAATACTTTAATCAACCTAATTTTTATTCACAGATTCTGTAAGCACTGCTAAGGTTACACTACTATACCCATCCTCACTCTGAAGGCCATTTGATTGAGACGGAGAGAGAAAAAGAGTGAGAGGAGGCAAGTAAACATGGGTAAAATGGATTCCCTGTGTCTATATTTCATGTTGAAAATTGGCTCATAAATCCAGTGGCTTGATCTATGGAACTCGTCGTTGGCTGAAAAAACCTCCGTAAATGTGTAATTTCTCCCTTGACAGAACACAGCAGAAAGGCTATCTTTCTTTCGCCTCCTCCTCCCTTCTCTCAGCCCTTCTTCTCTGTCTTTCATTCTCTCTCTCTCTACAGGCCGGCTGTTGGATTAATGCCCTCCCTCCTCCTCTTCTCTCCTTTCATGCTCCTCTGATATCTTCTTCATCACTGCCCATCCATTTATTAAAACTGGGGCTTCTATGCTACACCTCTTAGTATCTAAAGCCATCCCAAGTTACAAGGCTGATATAAGATGGAGATATAAAATGAGAAGGTTGTAAAAAAAATAAATAAAAATACTTGTGTAAATAGAAAATCAGCAGATAGAGAAGTATAGTCAGCCAAGTCTGAATGATAAAGACCCCCAGTAGCCCCAATCTAGCTCACTCTGCCATGAACTCCATCCAGGCTCTGATGTGAAAAGCATGAGGCAGAACACCACAGGAGAGTGTCTCATAATGTGGCTGGGATGGGATCTCTTTATCAAGGCCAGGCCGAGGCTTTAATCACGGCCTAAGAGGTGTGCCGGCTTTTTATCATAATTGAACTGTAGCCAGGCTAATCGCTGGCATTTGTCACTGTCGACCGGTTGCTCGACTACACTGGCAGCCCAAACTGCTGGTGGGGAGATGTGATGGAGGCTTGGTTCTTGAAGTGTGTTACCAAGAGGGCTGCTCTTACTAGCTCTCACGATTGTGTTTTGGCAAAATTGTGATTCCCCCCATACTTCAACAACATTTTTTCTTCTATTTCTATCAACTGCTGTTGATACTTGATGTTCCATTCATACATGTTTCACTGATGTTGTTGGGTTTACCTGCAACAGACTGGCGACCTGTCCAGGGTGACCCCGCTTCTCGCCCGGAACGTTAGCTGGAGATAGGCACCAGCAGCCCTCTCAACCCCACTAAGGGACAAGGGTGTACAGAAAATGGATGGATGTTGGGTTTACCTGCTTTAGCTTTATGATATGATACTTCAGTTTCTGTGTCATTAACAGTGCCCAAAGAGCAAACTACTTTCTGGTGTAGCTGCAGTCCATCTAGCCTCCTGTCAAAAAACTCCTGGTGCTTTTTGACAGGAGTTTGCAGATCCAGCCCATAAAAATTAACATTTTAAATAATAATCATTAAAAAGCCCTTCTATCTTTCACTCATTACCTGTATTAATTGCACCTGTTTGAACTTGTAACATGAAAAAAAAAACACTTAATCAATCAAACTCTAACCTCTCCAACATGAGCAAGACCAAGAGCTGTCGATGGAGACCAGAGACAGTTGCAGATTTGCACAAGGCTGCTGGGCTGCAGGACAGTAGGCAGCTGTAGCATCAATAAATTAATCCACGTTCCTGTTACTGAAAAATTTGTTTAGTATTATGTACAATTAAGCCTAATATCGCTAATTTGTCTTTCATTTGAATACAAAGTATGTGCATCTACTGCATGTGTTTTATTAAAGTCTATTTTAAAAATTAGTTCTTAATTTGTCATCTGCTTGACAACAAAAAACACAATTCACATTTTTTTACACTTGTATTAATAAGTTGCTACAGTAAGGGACTAAATTAGATGCTTCACCCAACCAAGGAATGAACATGTATTGCTGCACATCTTGTTCTCTGTTTTTATCACCTAACACAACAAAAGGGACAAAGCTCAAGAACTTTTGTACCACTGAAATAAAATGCCTGTCAGTATTTGAACAACTTTGTATTTATCGCAGTGGCATAAAAAGTTAGAGCACCACTGAAATAGAGCACTGCCGACGTTCATCACAGATATCTCTGGATATGATTAGATTGCTACTGATTTCTCTCTTTGGTAACGTCACCAATTTCCTGTATAGTGAAGTGACAGTGTCTGTGCATTAACATTTGCTCCAACATTTGTGCCATAAAAATGTCCAAACCAGACTCTCGCCCCCATGCCCCTCTCTCATCGTCACATCTCTTCGACTTTCACCTTCTCCTGTATTTGGGTCACCTTGAGGGAGCAAACTTTTAATCATCATTCCACATCAAATTCACCTGTGCCCTCTGGGACGCTGAGCTGCAACAATGAGGAGGGAGTTGGGGGAGATAAAGTACCCACAGGGCTGGACAGTAGATGTCATTTTCACTGGATGTTTTTTAGCTGGTGGGTGGGAGAGGCCTACGACAACACAAACTCAATCACTAGTGCTAAGCAGTGCTTACAGCTAGGAATTAACCCCACTGTCCACTCTCCACATTCAAGCCCCAGGGAGGAAGAGGAGAGTGGAGTGGAGTGGAGCAACCAGGTGAACTAAATCTGGACTTCCCTTTTTCCAGGGCTGTTGCTCTTTGGAAGATCTGCAGGCAGATGCTGTTGCCTTTCAAGATGTCCTACCTTGAAACGGCTGATGTAGAGTGACAGACGTGCAATTTTATAATGAGCAGGAACTGAATTTTCCAGTTGGAAGTTTTGATCCATTCTTGTTCTGATCAAATATTAACACCAAGGTGGACATCTTGTTGAACTTTCTCTATCCCTGCTCTGTATGTCTGGTGTTTTAAAAAGAAGAGATTAATTTACCATAGGTAAAATTCAAAATTATCCACATTTCTGCTATTTTATTTGATCACGTTTCATTCCCGTTTGCTTCAGTTTAAAAATCAAAATGGCATGTAGTTTAACTTTTGGGATAAACAACATGAAAGTTGGCAATCTTCCAGAAGTGTTTTTGGGCCTAACTGTTTGTGTGAAGAAAAAGCAAAAACAGAGGAAAAGTGTACAGAGGTAATTATTTTTCCATCGCACAGAATTTTAGCTTTTATGCTATTTTTCCGCTCTTCTGTAAAAAGGGTATGCCCTCACCTGCTCTATTTAAGACTTAACAGCACTTTATAGGTTGTATATATTATCCCATATTTTATTATTCATTGTGGTCCGCAGAATTGATAGCAGAAGGCCAGGCAGTGTCAGGAAACTGTGGTTCATTCAGCTCAGGCCCGTAGTTGCAGGTCCACTTATCACCAAGACCAAGGTGGAGAGTTGAGCCCCCCTCCGTTCTCCTGCCGGTGCTCAGAAACAAATCAGTTTGATTTGATTTGTCAGTGAGAGACAGAGAATCTCTGAACAATGTGTGACAAGGGTTTCTTTGCCAAACCAATGCAATGAATGTCTTTTTCTCTCTTTAACTGCACAAGTTCAGTTCCAACATAAGAGACAGGCAGGGGGGGAGAGAAAAATCCAATTTACCATGTGGATCCACAGCTGTCACTGCGAGGGAATTAAACATTAACCATAACTCACAGTGGGTGTTGAGCAGGTCAGCAAATGGCATGGAGGGAAACATCACTCTGGGGTGCAATAAGAAAGGATTTTAACCTATGACTCCTGCAATAATGCTGCTAGTAAAAATCCTCCTCAGCAACAGCAGCTATTTACTGTGCTGGTTAACAATCACCCAACAGTTTGAAAACTTCCCATTTGTCTGTTTTACAAACCAGGAGGAAATGCATAAATTGTCAGCATAAACACAATATTTTCTCAGCTGCTGAGTCCTGTAGAAGTTCCTGTGATACTCCATGAAGGGGGGCAGAGGAGGGCTTGGTGAGATGCTGTAGCAGCAAGCCGTCCCGGTGTCATCACCCACACAGGCTGACTACTTGCCTGGCTGGCCCGCCACCACCAGAGCCTCAATTACCTGACTGACGTTTCATTAGCGCCTGCAGCTGATCCCGTGGCTGAAAGGCAGCGGGGCGCAGAGGAGCATGGAGGAGGCTTCAACGCATTACATTCCCCTGCGCTGTCAGTGTCACAGCTCCGAGTGCAGCCACACAACCCACTCATTACTTTGCCGTCATTTAGTTCATGCTCTTATTAAGTTGGACTGTGTATACTAAAATAGAGCTGCATGGCTGAGTTTTATCTGGTGACACCGGCTTGGAGATGACATTCACAAACCTGCCCTGGATCGTTGGAGGAGCTGGGGGGAGGAAGAGAGGGAGGCTGTCGGTGCATGCATGAGACAAATCAATCTGGTGCAGCGTGTTGATCAGAAGTTTATTTGCTATCATGTACATGTTTGGGACCAAATATGTTGTGGCTGCACTCCCTGAACTGATACCTGGGTTGGTGCACGGCCTCTTTATCCTCGAGGGTTAGCACAGGCCATGTCAGAGATGATCCAAGGCGAAGCTGAAGGGGGGCTTAGCGAGACCCCGGGCCTGAGCCTCTTCCGCACAGCCCACGCTTGGCTGGCCTCTCCTTCCCATTTGTCATCCTGGGCCAGTAAAACCACCGGAGAGATTAGGGCAGAGCAGAGGGACTGGAGGAGTAGCAGGGAATAAGAGGATCAGTTAAGCTATAAACACAGACAAGTTTGTGTCTCTCACCCACTCGGGCACAGTGACAGTTTGTAATGGCTGTCAAAAGTTCGCTGGGTGCAGTACATCTTTCTTTAAGAACGCTGTAGTGTCTGATTGTACCAAACAGCAAGGACAAGAGTTACGACAGCTTTACCCCCCACACATTTTGATCAGATGTTGTATGAAAAGTGGGCAGAGCACGTCAACCGTATCGACCCATATTGACCCAAGCTAATGAATCGTGGCCCAGCGAGGCCGAGAAAATACAAAGGTTTGCCTATAATTACAAATCTGTGGCACAGACCATTAGTCAAATCCGGAGAGCTCCTTCATTTCCATATTTTTGAATATTGTACTTAATTATGCAAAGGGGACAGTGAGGTAGATGAGAAGTTTTAAGAAAGCCTCATAAAGTCCTTATTAAGAGCAGAGGGGATTAATGACAGTTAATATGAGGGCAATCAAACATTTAATGCAAAGGCCCTCCTGCAGGCAAACACTATTTAAATGAGTCAATTAGACATTCATTATCTTGGAGCCTATAAGTGGGGTGAGATCTGCATAAATGTTGGTGCAGAGCATTGCTGCCTCCTAAAAAAAATGGAACAAATGAAATATTAAAAAAGTTAACAAGTGTGACACAGAAAATGCACAAATATTGATAGCTAGAGGGCTGGTTACATGTTGCCATCAAATCAGAGGAGAATGCATGATTTCCATCGGAGATTGTCTCATAAATCATAATTATTGAGTTAGCGTGATCTCTCCTCCCAATTAGCCATGTAACATTGTTTGAGAAGAATGGCAGAGAGGAACAAGAGAAGTCCTCCTAATGTCCAAATGTAAAATCCCAACCTTCCTCATGCATGTGCCCAGGTTTGCCAAATCACTCCAGTTCTGTGAACCTCACTACAATAAGTTGATATATAGCAAAAACATACACATTCTGCAGAGGATGACTTGAATAATGTACCAAACTATGTAGATATATCACTGTCAGGACTTCCCTCCTCCTCATCCAATCCCTCTTTCTTTCCTTCTCTCTCTCTCTCAATGTCTGCCTTCACTCTTGTCAGTTGCCCTAGCACACAATTACTGTGCGTGATTGCTATCAGGCGGGACGGTCGGGGAGGCTCCCAAATTAGGGCCTAAATAGGATTTCCTACACGGCGAAGGGCACAGGCCTGGACATGGTAATGAAAGCCTATACATCACAATCAGGCCGACAATCCTATTCATACTGCAACACATTACTCTCACTCCTCATAATTATAGAGGGGTGACAGACGGGCCTGTGAGGCACGGTGGAGGAGCAGCGAGGTGGCAGCAGGAGGGGGAAGTATAGCTGGAGTGGCGACACGGTTTTTGAGTGGCTTCCTCTCCTCACTCATGTGATCTCCTGATACCTGCACTGACCAGATTAGGTGGGTTCAATTCTGCCTAGTTCTACCATGTAGATACAGTATACCAGGAGTGTCAAACTCATTTTCATTTTGGCTCTTGTTAAGGCCACGAATGTCCTCAAAGGGCCGATTATGACAGATTGTTTAGATAAAAATACCCATTAACAAAGCGTTAAAATATTTCAAAAATAACTCTGTATTCGATGAGTACTTCTTAAAATTAAATAATATTGAACATCTTTTCACATTTATGTAATTTGGCACTGTACAGATAAAAACTTGTTTGATTTCATTGATAAAATGATATTTAAAATACATGAAAGTGTTATACCCGGGCCTCGAGTTTGACACATGTGCAATATGGAGTCATGAAAGAATTTGAACAACTTGTGAAAGTCTGAGTGTTTTCGTTTTAATTTATTATTTTATGTGGACAGAAGGACAATACTGAAAAATGCAACCAATTTAAAACACGAGAAAATACATTTTAAAATATAATTTTCCGAATTTTATTTAAAACAATACAATTTATGGTGAGCAATACTTCAGATGGTTAAAATAGCACATCAAGTTCAATTGATTCAAATGCTTTTACTCACTATTTTGACAGAAATGTGGCAGTGGATTGGAAGATTGTGTTCAGGCGCGATTGTAACACTGCCTGCACAGAAGATCTGCAAAGCAGGCGACAGGTAAACAAGTACACTCATACTCCAAAACCATGACAATATAGGAGCAAATTAAAGAGATCTCTGAGGAATAATGAATAATTCTGGCCAGTTTATGGAAAATATTCTACAAGTCGAGAGAATTCAGACCAACTACCACATTCATGTCCTGACAGTCCAACAGTTCACCTTGAAAGCAGAATGCAAGATGCTTAAAGAAGCACTTACTTAAGCTGTAAATCTCTCCAGGAGATCTACAAAAGCCTTTTGCTACTGTTGATATGTAAGTGCATGTCTGTTCAATCAGAAAGAGACACCACACGTAAAATTTTCATGGGAGGTGAACAATGCGGAAGCCTTTGCTTTCTGGAAGAAACAGACTGAAGTTTTCCAGAGAATACCTCAATTTTGTTGACATCCTTCATTTGTTGAGTAAAGCAAAGCATTTTTTTGTCTTTTCAGAGAAATAAATCACTTTCTTTTAAGTAGATGGATAAAAAATAAAGATTAGACACCAATGTGTGATCATTTCTCACTCTATAATAATATTTAATGGGGAAAGGTCTTAATTTTTTCACATGACAAGATCTGCACTGGAATTTGGCATCTTTTCCCCAGTGGAACAATTCTTGCACTGGGACAATGACTGCATCTTCCATCAGAGTGACTGACACAAGCACAAGCACCCACACATGAACCAACTCCCCCCTCACACTGAGACTTGTGATGAGAAGTGTGTGTTTGTGTGTGTGCGTGAGGGGGGGCTTCTTTGCGATCAATACCCTGAGTAGGAATCAGTGATGGGAAGAATAAGACAATGGCCTATCAGATTGAGGTTGACTTCTCCTTGTATGTGTGGCAGGCCTGCAACAATAGATTGGCCCAGAAATCCGATGGCACTGGCCGACAGAGGAAAAAAAGTGGGGAGACAGATGAAAAGAGAGATTGCTAATGCTCTTCAAGCAGGCATTTTAATCTGTGACACTGGAGGGATTTGGTGAAAGCCATTATCAAACAGCGACCCTACCACCCCACCTTCCTCTCTGCCCTTTTTCTATTCTGATAAGCAACCTTATCACAACGCTTCACGGAGAACACGGATGTGCCTGTATGTGTATGCATCCACATGTGTGCATGTGTTTGTGCTGCTAAATAGGATATTCCAAATGGGATGCATAGGCTCCAAGAAAGCGCTACTTTCTCGATGTAAATCAATTTAAGAATTCAGTCAAATGGTAAGCATAGCAAAGTGGATTCAGATCACAATAACCTGGATCTCTGAAGAAACAAACGTGTCCCACAAAGAGACAAAATGAGCTTCGTGGTGTGCATTCATTGCCAAGGCCTGGGGGGAGAAGCAACCTTGATATTGTCTTCATGAGTGTCTAACCCGCAGATGACTCCCATCTTATGACTGCATCACAGTATGAACTTAAAGATAAATGAGATGAAGTTAAGTTTCTGCTCACCACAGACTCCATTTGTAGAGTGACTTGCAAAAGTTTTCAAACTCTTGAACTTCTTCACTTTTTGTCACATTTTTATTGGAATTTTGCACGAGAGACCAATAAAGGCTGATGTGCAGAATTAGGTTCTGCCACACATCCATTTTTGCATGTGGACCAAAAGGTTCAGTTCAGATTAGACTTCTTGAGGCTTTTTTAAAATAAAAATATTTTAAATACCAAAGCCTACCTTACTATCTACACTATGTGTAGCAACTGCTTGATGCTATCATGCCAATATGGACCAACATTTCTAAGGAATGTTTTTGATACTTGGTTTAATCTGGGAAATGGAAAATTAAAGCAGTTTAGAGGGCAAAAGGGATCCAAACAGATACTAGAAATGTATACCTAATACAGTGGCCAGTAAGTGTCTATCATCTGTCTTCAAAATGGTGGGGGTTGACTGGTGTGTGCATGAGTGAGTGTGCAGAGATTCACATATTTGCATGTGAGTAAAGCTTCTGTATGTTTGGAGTGTATGCGTCTGCTCAACATGGTGTCCCTTCTATGATCAGAACAATCCATCAGGCTTTGCTGCTCATTAATCACCAGGCAGACACGCACATACACATACACATACACGCACACACACACATACACACCTTTGGGATCAGGGCAGGCAGTGATGAACAGTGAGGTTAGTTTAGTGGAGCACTAACACCTGCACCACAGAGAGCAAGTAAGTCCAACATGACGTGAAAAACCTGCAGTGACAGGATCTGCAACTCAAAAATCTAATTCAACCTTGTAATATGTTAAAGGATTATCCTTTATAGTCTAATAAGAAATTTACACATTTTAACTTGTACTCCATAATGAGTACTTTATATGATGTATCAGTATTTTCATCATGTGATGTAGCTGAAGTCTGCTTTTCATCTTAGTCTTTGTTCTCACAGTTTAAGTTCGGTGAAAGTTTTGCTGAGTCTTAACACCTACATCTGAATGTTTTACAAGAAGTGTTGGAAAGATGTGGCTAATTCTTCCTCACGCATAAGTTAATTTAACTGCTTTATTTTTATTTGGACCTGAAATTTGCTAAAATGTTCTTAGAGAGCCATTTTAAACACGTTGTGAATTCTTAAGGTTCTAAAGTTACATGATTTTTAATTTGATGTTGGATGTACTCTGTGTGTTGGCCCCTATATGTACCTGTCCTATCCAGACTGAAGCTAATTTACTGCTGGGAAAGTGTTGCCTGAATATAACAAACAATGGACGTCCATGGACGTCTTATTAATGCCCATTTCAGGTTGGCCAATCTTTATCCTGATTTAGCCAAGAAGAAATCTGTGAGCATTTGACTTTTTCAGCCTAACTGTTCTGTAAAAAGTAGCCTAGACAAAGACATTGCAGAGCCGCTTTTTAAGCCGTTATGACAAAGGCAGACAATTTTTTAAACCTCATTCAGACATCAAGTATGTTCTTGATATTAACTATTATTCACTTTTCAACAACATTTATGTGATTACATTTAAGGCAATGTCATATTCTCTGTATATTGAGAGCAACATTTTTCTCTTGCTAAGAAATTACTTTGCAAGTTTTTGGAATCAATAAGACATTTACTTAAAATAAAACACACACTGTCTCTCGGAACCATCAGTCTGACAGAGGTGTCTAGCCTTGAGTACAGCTTTATCCACTGGATATCTTCAGGGAGCATTGATGGAAAAAATGCACTTTGACTTTTATACCCTCCTTTAGGATGCATGGCCTTCAATGCAGTTCCTATTTCAAACTGTGGTTGTTGCTGCAGGTCAGATTTTCCTCTATTTAACCACTGCACCTGAAGGAATCTGTAGATAAAGTGCATCCAAGTCTAACTACAAAATATGAGCTTACAAGCCATTTTAACAGACATGTAAAATGTTGTAATAGATATTTTCTCTGTGTTTACATTCAACCATACATATGCTTGTAAAAAACTAACATGCATCCAGAACCCACCACGGTTTTCTTCCTGCTTGATTAACACCATTTTTTAAGTTACAGAAATGGTGTTTTGCACATCCTGCAGCAGATGCAAATCATGTGCAGTCAGGATTGTAAAAATATCTTTGGTCTTTTGAAGCTTTAGTGTGGCATTTAGTTGCAAAATTAAAAATCTTGCTTTTTAGTATATAAGTTCATTGCAGTATATGTGTATGACTGATATAAGTAAAAAAAAAATCTTACATCAGTCAAAGCAGATAATGGTGAATTTTAGGAGCTAGACTAATGTTTGTCTGACCATTTTGTGGATGCTACTTTGATACATATCACCTGAATAGATGTTGTTGCTGATCAAATTTGTCCTTTGGTGATAGTACTTCCAAAGAAATTTTTGTTCCATTATTTTGGTCTGGTTTTTATGTACTTTCAGTAGGAAACAATCAGAATGTTCTGCCCTTTAACAGTAACAAATGTGTTGTCACTAAGGATCTGAACACACAAATGTGACTGTTGGTGATCTTAGACACTACAGGACTCTGTAAATTTCTTGAGCCGATATTTCATTGCGAGTATGTCACTGTTGGATGGTGGATGCCACCTTTACAGTCTGGAAGTCTTGTCTGTGTCTCCATTTGTGGCCTCTCACTATGGATCATCAGATCAGAGTGGAGCTGCCCTCCATAGAACCAGCGTACTGGCTAATTCAGTATTGATCCTGGCCTCTGGACCAATTTCCACTAGTGTTTGGTTTGGGACTACAGTTTCGGTCATGCTCTGCCTGTCCCTTAGAGGCCAGGGAGAAACCTCTGCTGCTCTCTTATCACTCAGACAGAAATCGCACTCGCAAAAAAAGTGTGAGGAAGGGATAGAGATGTGGAGTGAAAGAGAGGATAGTGCTGCTAGCTTGCAGAGAAAGGGGGGAGAGGTCATTAGTGAGTGGTGATGAGTTCTTGACTTTGAAAGAACCCACTCGAGTCTGGCTTTGTGTGAGTTTGTAGTGCATTATATAGTCCACACCAGGGATCTGCAACTTCAGTCCTCGAGGGCCACAGTTTGGCAACTTTTGGATATATTTCTGCTCCAACACACTTGAATGAAGATTGTTATATTAGTAAGTTTTGGAAAAGCCTGTTCATTAACCATTCATTTAATTCTGGTGTGTTGGAGCAGATGCATCCAAACAGTGCAGGAGAGTGACACTCAAGAACTGGAGATGCAGAGACCTGGTCTATGTTTAGCACCTATGGACTAATACCTACTGATTCTGAGTCAGGAAAAATTTTGAGTTGAGTTGTCATCAGCAGGCAGAGACGTAACACAACTATCTTTGTTGGAAAAGGGGCCACATACATCTCAACGTCTGGTTTGTTCCCTGTTCTCCATGATGCTGTTTGTTCTGTAATGTTCTCAAAGAAACTTTTAAAGCGTTCCAAGAACAGCTGTGTTTACACTGAAAATTGCTTGTACGCAATATTTTCCACTATTCTGGGTGACCCAGGAATGCAATCACTGCACTATTATGGGTGAGGACATGAATACAGTGTTTTCCAAGTTTAGTCTGCAAAAAAATAAATAAAACAACAAAAAACGCAATATGAAATCATGTTTCTTTTACATTACAATCATGAGCTACTTTGTATTTGTTTCTGACAAAAACCCTAGTTGAGTGAATTGAACTTCAGAGCTGTAAAGTGGCAAAGTATGGGGAATTTCGAAGGATGCGATAACATTTGCAAGGTTCTGTTTGAACTACCAGCTTTTATTTATTTATTTATTTATACACTTTTTCTGGTTCCTTGCTGACTGGGACACAGAGGTCAGTTCTTCCTGAAGGTTACTGTGGGGCTTTGGATAGAAAGGGTGATATGACTAGAGGGGATTCATTAGGATTGTATGGCTAAGTAAATGTCTGTTGACCCAGGCCAATGACAGCCAGACACATACTCTTGATGCGCCAATCCAATTTCTTACACACACCTACAGAAGTAAGAATGGATGAGATGAAGCGCCTCACATTCCTTGTATACCTCCTTTCTTCTCCTTACCTCTTCTCTCTCCTTCTCCATTGCTGCTGTCTTCACATTGCTGTCCTCACCTTCTCTCCTCTTTATCTTCCCACCTCTCACTCCCCATCCATGCCTGTGTGTCCTCTCCCTTCCTTACCTGTCCCTTCTGCCTCTCCCACGCCAGCTTGCCTCTGTCTCCCTTTTTCTTCCTTTCTAGGAACAACATTCCTTGTACTAATTGTGATTCTGTCAGCAGGTAAATGCTTTGTGACCGGTCGCTGACAGTCACGTCAGCCAGCCAGCCAGCCCCCACCCCCTCTCCTTGGTTGCCTCTGACAGTCATTGTGAGGCAGACGGGACTGCTCCGGCGACGCTGGCAGTCAGTTGGAAGGCAGTGTATATGGACGTGGCCTCTCAGCTGAATAGCGAGACTCCAACTGTCTGCGAGTGTGTGACACTCCCATTACCCTGCCACAGAAAAAGGTAGACAGCCAAAGAACGGCTGGATAATGCACTGTCTGACTGACAATACACTTTACCCCTCACACATTGTGCTTCTCACCTCATCTCTGGGCCGATGACAACGTCGACTTGATACTGTCAGGTTCGGAGGCAGCTGGTGCGACATGTTAGCGCTAACACTGTTGACTCCTGATGTTTAACATGAGAGCAAATGCAAAGGAGGCTGGGTCAGGTGGAAATGGAAAGTGATGATGAATGATGGATTAGAGCGAATACAGGAAAAGCAGTATTTTCATCGTGAATCCCAACACCTGTCATGAGAAAATCTTTTCTGTTACAACCAACAAAAAGCTGAAATAATATTTTATTATAAAACTGTCTACAATATTTTCTTGGAAAAAGGAAAATGTGTCTCAGTGCAACACTTTGACGACCACGCTTGGCTAATTAATGCCGGCTGTTGACAGTTGTCAACATGACCCTCAGCGTGATGCTCCCCAGAGGGTCTTGTTAGCATGCTAATGCTAATCCCCTATGACGGCAGACAGGGCAGCGATGTCCCCTGTAGCTCCGGCTGCTGTGACCCCAGCATTTGGTAGGACAAGCACAGTGATGTGCTAACATGGAGATGTCCCCATGTGCATGTCACACATCTGTAATTAGAAAGAAGGGGCGTTCAGTGTGCGAGCTTGAGGGGACACTCGATCTGTGTTCTCAAAAAGAGCAGTCTGCGTCTGAAATTGACTTAAAAAAGAGCAACTGGTTTCAAAAGCATTTAAAAAGGAATTTAACTCCAGTGAGCTTCTGCTAAAGGATGGATGTGAGTGGATAGTCAACACAGGTTATAACAATTTGGGATAGCCCTTTAAATTTTGAGTTTTTTTTTTTTTAAGAAATAGTTATAATACTAATTTAATTGTACTTAAAGCAACACATACAACAAAAAATAACCCTTCCTGGGAGAGAAATAAGTTTGAACACCTTTCCTCAAAAAAGCTAATTCACAAATACATAAGTGAGACAGTTCCTGCAGCCGTCCACCAGTCTCTGATATTGGTCAGCTGTACTTCCTGCCCTACTCCCTGCTTTCAGCTGTGAGGTTTTTGATGGATTTCTTCCATATATGTCATGTTCACCCCATGGCATCTTAATGAGATTAAGTTTTGGGCTTTGACTGAGCCCATGACTTTCTATTTTTTGAATGCCATTTTCCTGGAATATTATAGTGAAGAGCCAGTCAGTTAAGAGGGTTGTCTTTGTGTGTTTAGGCTATATCAAGTTGCAGATTTCACAGAGATGTAGCATCTTCAGGAGTTGCAACAATGAAATGAAGGATTCTCGGGACATTTACATAAACAAACAGAGCTCTTACTCACACCATTACATTCAGAAAGTCACAGCGATGTTTTTAATCTGAATACGTATTTCAAACACGGCTTCAACCAGAAACTTACAAGACACATAGGTCTAATATTATGCTCATAAATTGTTTATCATTTTGGTGTCTGAAAGGAGATGCATCTGTGACTTCCTTTTATGTCATTTAATATCTAAATGTTGTATTCTGTTTTATTGAATTTTCGAATTGTTTGGTAGATTGTGTTACTTTAAAAGACCGGTGTGTCCAATGCAAACTGTGAGAGGCAGTTAACTAAATTAATTAAAATTTTCACATCTACTTTATGTGGATGTGAAAATTTGGAAAATGTTTGGGATAATGTTTTTTCCAAACATTGTCTTCTCTTCTAGTGTGTAGGGAATTTAAACCCAGGTCTTTGTTTTCCTTTCATGCATTTCAGGCTGGCCTTTAAGTTTTCTTATAGAGCGAAGAAGTTTTCTCCTTTCACACCTCTAATTGTATGGGAATGCACTTTAATTTTAACAGGAGCCTACTCTACATTTTAGAATTTGGAGGCTTCTTTTAACATTTTGGTTTACTATTATCTCAAATGTTTGCTATTATTAAAATTGACATTAGACATCCATCTACACAAACATGTTAGAATGACCTACAGGCTGGAGTGTCCTAGTTTTTCATGACTGTACCATCTCTGCTTTATTATCATTCCAGCTAAGAGAAATGAAAGGAGAGTTCCCACACCTGTTTCTTTCTCTCTCCCCCCCTCCAAGGGAAGGTCAAGGACACATGTATATTCATGGAGGAGCCTGGCACAGGATCGATGGCTTTTAATTGTTTTCTTTTGGTTGTTGGAGGGACGTGCCAGCGTCTATTGATCTATTTGAACAGAGGCCACTCACAGAGCACGACGGAGAGACCTTTCACTGACTGAACACCAATACTATGGCTGTGTGAGCGGGAGCTGAGGACTGTGCGGTGATTAGAGTTTTGACACACAAAATCACAGCCTGCATGAAAGAGCCTCATGGGGCTTTGAGGGAGATAGACATAAATGTGGAGCAGCAGAGGTGCTGTAGACAAGGGTCACACTTAAGTTGATTTAATTGATGTGTCACAAAGAAAAGCATATTATTTTACATATGTACAACAAGAATAAAGAGAGCTTTCAGAGATGAAAATTTATTTATTTTTGTAAGATCTTATTCTATTTTCAGGAAGTTTTTGTTCCAACATCATTTCCTGATAAAAATAATAAAACACAAACACATTTTACAAGTGAGTATTTCCAGGGCTACTAATATGTTATGTTGTTGTTTTGTAAAATTTCAGAGATAAATATTGCATTTTTTGTCATTAAAAACACAATCCACATACAGCAGAATCTGGTTTTATGTAATCAAAAGATCAGCTAGGAAAAGATTTTGCAAATTAAGTTTGGCTCTAAATGTTTCAGTGTATTTTATTTTTTTATTCTTAACATTTGTCCCTTTATAAAAATATAGATTGAATTTAATTTTGATAATTAATAGATTTGAACTGTCAAGAAATCAGATTATATTTTATAAAATAGTCCATCCATCCATCCATCCATCCATCCATCCATCCATCCATCCATCCATCCATCCATCCATCAATCAATCAATCAATCAATCAATCAATCAATCAATCAATCAATCAATCAATCAATCAATCAATCAATCAATCAA